>APFE031125580.1:0-113247 GCA_000404065.3 Pinus taeda | reverse complement strand
GTATTGTTCTCTTTGCCTTCCGATCCAACTTATTCCATTCTTCATCGGTCACTCTCGTTGGTTTAGTACCCGAATCTACTGCGATCCACTGATCTTTATCCACCAACAAATCCTCCATCTTGAGTTTCCACAACTCAAAACTCTGACCATTAAATTTCTCGATCTCTATCTTTCCACTGCTCGCCATCTTG
This sequence comes from Pinus taeda, assembly GCA_000404065.3. NCBI lineage: Eukaryota > Viridiplantae > Streptophyta > Pinopsida > Pinales > Pinaceae > Pinus > Pinus taeda. Next base: position 113,056 of record APFE031125580.1, on the reverse strand, counting down.
TTTCACCACCAGAATCAATCTCACAGATCTCCCACTGAACAGGGTCTACCACAGGCTCGAGAAAAACCCCTCAACAACAAAGGCATCCCCTCGAAGCCAAAACAACTCTGATACCAATTGTAGGTTTTAACCCCATACAGAAATTACCTGCATACGAATTCTAAACACAGAAAATAAACAATGCGAGAGAATAACACATAAAACACATATACACAGAGATTTTCCCTTGGATCCCAAAACTGGGACTACCAGCTTGATTTTTTATTATGTTACTTTCAATGTTACAATACATATTTATACATGCCGAAGCATCCAAAACCATGGACCGAAAACCATCACATCCAAAAGCATGGACCAAAAACCATTGCATCCAAAACCATGTGCGAAAAAACATGCACAAAACCATAGATAGGTCTGCCCAACCTAACATAGGGTCCAAAACCAAAATTTTCTGACCCCATAGAGTGGGGTTACCTATACCCCTCAAACCCCTTGTGACTCCCCTCACTGCACAATCAGCACAACGAAGGGGGGGCTCCGCCCCCCCTCTAACCCCCCGGTTAACTACGTGGGCTAGTCGTGGAAAGAATATAGCACAACCCAACAACACTAACCAAGACTTCACACACATTTCTTTTCTCAAACCACACTTATCCACCAGGTTAAGGTTAACATAACTATAATTCGATACAAGGTCAATCAAAATAGAAACAACTTGATCACAAAGCCTACCGTCCATCTCAATAATATATGTTTGGTGGTTTTCCTGCCTATTATCCAATGTTGCATAGATCCGAGGAATGTTATGCCCAACATCCCCAATTGTTTGCACCTCTTGTGCACTGTAGATCTGAGGCCTACCACCCCGGTACGATGAAAAATCCTTCTTGAGATGCTCCTTGCCACGTCCAACACTACAACTGTCCCCTACTAACGCCTCTATTCTGCTGCTCTCCAGGTTGCGACCCATGTCCCTTCTCAACTGCATTAAACTTCATGTAAGGAACAACATTCTCTTTATCACCCGCACCCTACAATCTTGTTCACTTTGGTGGCCATTTACCTTTAGTCTTGTCATTCCCTTTCCAACCTTTCTTAGATTTAGTCTTATGCTTTGATTGCTCATAACAATGTTTCAACTTCCCAATGATTTCTTCCAGTGACTGAGGCTCATCATACTCAATTTGATCTTTGAATGCTAATGGTAATCCACTGACAAATCTCTAAAATTTGGCTTTCTCATCTTTAAGGTATGATACATACCTCAGTAACTCCATGAACTTAGTCATGTACTCCTCATTTTTCATCGATCCCATCTTCAGCTCATAAAACTCCTCAACTTTATTGTCGTAGTACCTTTCTGAAAAGTACTTCTTCCTTAAAAGTCTCTTGAATTCATGCCAACTTAACTCCTCTGTCCTGATGTCTTTGACGTGCTTCACATCTTCCCACCAGATTTTTGCTTTCCCTTTGAGTTCGAAAATAACTATCTTGGCCTTCACGTTCTCAGTGTAATCATGCAACTCAAAGAATTTCTTCATCCCAAGCAACCATGCCTCTGTATCTTCTGATTTATTCAATTCTCCATAAAATGTATGTGGCTTGGCTTTCTTGAACTCATTCAACAAATATCCCCTATCATTCCTCCTATAAGAATGATATCGATGATGACCATGATACCTGTCTGAACCAGAGCTAGAGTAGAACCCATTTCAACTGCCTCTCATGTCAGGTGTATCCAAGAACCTGCCATCTTTGACCATGTCATCTCTATCCAACCTGCGCCCGCCATGAGACCTACTTCCATATGCCCCATTATTCCTATTCTCCTGTCCATAACTGATTTGTGGTTGTCCATGTCTCTACAAGTCTGACAATCTCTGAAGGATGACTGCATTGACCTCTGCTTGTTTCTCCTGTGCCCTGGCAAGCCTTTCCCGTGACTAAATAATTTTGTCATTTTCTGCTTTGCAACTTCTAATTTATGCTTTCAAACTTCTCAAAGTTTATTGTATGTCAGGAGAGTACCCATCACCATGTTGCTCATATGATCCGTAGGGTGAGTCTAGTGAACTATAATCCACCATTTTTCTTGTCATCTTTGATCTTTTACTTCTTGAAAGCATATCATGTCAGATAAACCAAAATATAAACATACTCAACATACCTCAGTGAAGTTCAGGGGAGGCTATCTCGTCTACAAGATCAACCAGATTAGCATGATACATGTATAATCATCATAATATATCGACCTCATGCATGACAATACCAATTTCATACATGACCTCATGCATGGAAACCATGACCATAACAATGCATGCATAACAAACACATAGACACTGACATGCATACCAAATACATATACAACCAACATGCATGCATGACAAACACATTCCGCCTATCCAATCCAAGTGTTGAACCATGCTCTCATACCACTCAATGGTAAGAGATGTCACCCAAAGAGAATGGAACTTGCTATCATACCACTCTGTAACCACCTCCTCCCACACTTACCCAAGTTCACTAGTCCACCGGGGTAAATATATGACAAAGAGTTACTATTATATGACTCGACCTCCTAGGTGTAGTTAAGGAAGTGGAATCGACAACTTAAACTTTACTGACCCCACTTAGGAGCTACAGGACCCTCAAAAGTTAGAAAATCACCCCAGGTGCCCAAACCTTGAGTTAACATACCTTTTTCACTAAATTGGACTCCCAGTCACTTGCACAACAAGGAAAGAAAATGACTATAAGCCTTAAGTCTAATGGATAACCGTGCCTCCCAGTGACTGCGGTCTACTTTACCCAGTTTTGTGCATGCAACCCTGAGAGCTAAGCCACTTTTTCAGGGCTAGGATATAGACCTCTGCCCAGAACTTGATATAACTTTCCAGAATGATGAATGACACCAAGACAAATCCTCTCACACAAAACTTAATCAAGGAATTGACCTAATCAGGCCTAACCATGACAGTCATTTCGTTAAACACATTGAGAACATGTAATCTACGAGTCATGAATGCATATCCGAACATAAGGGTTTGATACTTATCTAAAAATCAGCAAGAAGGTATAATGCCCTTCCATAATAGCTTCAATAACATCTATTAGGTCATGCATTCAATAACCAATCATTTACCAATAAAAACATGATAAGAGCCATAACTAGAATTTGTCATAAAACCATGATAATAACCAACATATAACCAGACTAATAACAATCATAAAATAACCATCAAAGCCAAATGATAACAAGTATAAATACTCATGAAATACAAGAGGAAAGTGAGTTCTTATTAACATATGCAAATCCAATGAAGTTAGGGACTTCCACGTACCACCCGACCATAGATTGGGCTGAACCAAATCCTTCTTTCAACCAATCACCCTTGTGCCATATTCCAAGCATGGATGTGGGACTCACAACAAAAAAACTAGGGCTTCCTTAGGCTTTACTGTATATCCTACCATTACTGATCAAGGGATTTCTAGGCCATAAGCAAGCACCTACACAACCAGGCTTTGCCGCAATTCCGCCATTACCGTTTAAGGGATTCCTAGGCCCAAACAAAGAAACATATACTGCCAGGCTTTACCGCAATCCATCCAAAACCAGTCAAGGGATCACTAGGCCCTAAACAAGCATGGATGCCTCTAGATTTCCTCTCCAATACCTTGAGGAATTTTCTTGTCTCCACCCTTAGGCTTTATCGTATCCTGCCATTACCAGTCAAAGGATTCCTAGGCCCTTGGGAATTTTCTTGAGACCACCTCACCTGGTTCGAAAACCATTCGGAAATCCAAAGCTTAACCAAAGGAAAGAACCCCATCATACCATGGTATCCAAAAATGACAAGGCAAATCTGCAACTACTGTCACACCTGGAAAAACCCATGCCAATGACAACAAGAGAACCAAATACACACATGCATGTACCATGCATGCCAAAACTAACAAGGAAATCATACATGCAGTTCAATACTTGCAAGTAATCTTGTTGTAGCCGCTTGATACAACTCTTCCTTGCTTGACCCTTGCTTTCATTTGCTTTCTTGTCCTTCCTTTGCCTTCCTTTCGCCAATGTTAGAGTGCTCCAAGAATGCTCTAAGTGTGCAAGAGTATGAGAGAGAGAATAGAGAGAGAGCTACAAAACTGAACTAACAAAAAGGTTGTGAACTAATCCTCAGAATACTTTTTATCAATGAAGAGTCTATTTTCTTCAATTTCCTCTATTTTCCCTTCATTTTCCTCCTCACATGCAACCTGTGACCTCTCAACTTCCTTTTCTCCTATTTTCCATTATTTTCATAAATAAATGCCAATTAGTGCCTCTTTTCCTTTTCAATGTCTTTGCCAATTTCCTTAGCCATAATAAACCAAATGAACACCCACCTAGGATGTTTTTCCCAACATTCAACTTTGAATACGTGTCCCATGACCTTGGTTTTATTTTGCCTTTATTAACTTTATTACATGGATTTTTAGCCTGGGTTGTTAGAATGTAACATCTTTGTGAATAATAATGAAATTCACGTGTCCCAGGGTCGCAGTTCAATTGGTGTTCAAAGTAATCTTAAATTTGTGAAAACTGAGAGATTCAAGGTTCAAATCCCACCAGTTCTGACCCGGTTTACGGAGAGGAGGATAGGTCATAGACCCCTAGAGTTTTACTAGTAGCTACGTGCTAAGCGAGTTCTTGGGTTCCTCTGTGATACAAAAAAAAAATGAAATCCACGCTTATCTTTCATATCTAGCTACTCATTCCAACAGTGGTAACAGAGCATGCCAGGTTTGGAGGTTTTCCTGGGCCTGTCAGCTTTACACTTTACCATGACCTCTAAAATTCATATGTTTGTCGCTCTAAGTCTCTACCATTCCTTGTCACCTAGGATTGCAATTCTTAATATCCTTAGCCAAATTCGAGTTGCATTTTCTACCAATCCATTTTGTAAACTCATTGCATTCCTTGTCTACTCAGACCTGCTCCTATGATTTTTTTATGGTCATTCTATGACCTCCTGGGGGCTGAGGTAATGCATGATTACCTGCCATCTATGTCTCTCATTGGAACTTATATATGAATTATACCTATTTGTTACTCTCCTCGTGCACAAGCTATGCGATGCTAGAGTATTTAGCTGACACAATTCTATTATCTTCTCTTCACTTCAGTTTTCATGTTTTGTTCCTGATAAAAAAAATATATATAGGTTCAAAAGAGATAATTGAGGGACTGAAAGAGCTCAGGTTTGTCAATTGGAGGTGCTCCCAAGAAAATTTTTCATACCAATAGTCAAGTCTTTGTGCTTTTTTAGCGATTTCTCCTCTATTTTGTTAGGACATAGATATTGCTCCGCTAAAGAAAAGATATTTTTTCAAATGAATTCAAGGATTTAGAGGATAGAAAAGGGTCGAATGTCCATAATGGGAGATTTCCAAGAAAATCTTCTGCTGAGAAGACAACTAAAAGAACTGTCAAGGCATCTGATGGATGGTTTCTCAACTGGACTTGTAGATCACTATAATGTTTTTGAATGAAATGTGACAGTTATTGGGCCTCTAGATATAATCTATGAAGGTGCATATTATAACACGAGAATGAATTTTCCATCTAACTACCCAAATAGTTCACCAACAATCAAGTTTACATCAGAAATGTGGCATCCAAATGTTTATCCATATGGACATGTTTGCATTTATGTCCTTCACCCACCTGGTGATGATAAAAATGGCTATGGATTGGCAAGTGAACGGTGGATGTCTATCCACACGATTGAAACCATTCTCTTGAGCACCATATCAATGCTTTATAGTCTAATTGATGAATTCTCTGCCAAATTTGATGCAACGAAGGAATGGTGGGAGCATAGAGATGGATTCAAGGAGAAGGTCAGTCACATTGTAGGGAAATCACACAATGTCATGATACTTCATAATTATCCTAGAAATTTTAACTACATTTTTTGCAATGCTGGCAAGTTAAATTTTTTCATCATGTTTCTATATCTAGTGAAATTTCCGTGGCATGTGTTTTTAATAGCATGGATGAAACATGGAAAGTCCTCTATGTATTTGTGTAGTTTGTTGCATCAAATATGATGAATTTTTTAATAAACATACAATATTGAAAATGTTTGCACAATGATTGTGGTGTCAATTTCTGGTAGCATCAGATGTACTCTAAGTCTCAAATTTTGCATCGAGGTTTGGGTACATATATTCTAAAGAACCCATAAATAGATTTGGGAAATTCCACCCAGAGATAGTTTTATTAAAATAATTAATTATTTTTAATGGGTCCATAAGTCTAAACTTAGGAAATTCAAATAATTAATGGGTATTAAGCTAACCGTGGGTGTAACTTTTAGAAGAAGACGAGGATCAAGCAAAAATGATCTTAGCCATTGATTAACTTCTAATCTGGGCCATTGAATGTAGATTATTTAAGGAGGCTTGAGGGTCATTTGGAAAACACACCGAGAGTTGATCAGTCAGATCGAATTGTTGAGCCAGAGAGTTGCAAAGTGATTTCGTGGTGGTCAGGCAGAGAGGGGCAAAGATAGTTTTGGTTGGAGGATATTTTATGGAGCCAAGTATATGCAACAGAGAGGTTGAGAAAGACATAGCGGAGGCAGCGCAATGTCTAGTGAGGGTGACCCAAAGCCAGGAAGGGCTCACATAGAGTAGCACAGTGCCTTCCAAGCAGAAATACAAGATTTTGCTAGGGCTTTGACGTTATGAGCCTGGAGGTCTGATGTCGAAGGTCCTGAGAGAAAATTGATCCAACACAGAGGTGGTGTAGTGCCTCAAGGGTAGTGATGCAAGCCCATGCAGTGGTTGTGTAGGGGTAGCACAAACGTAGCCGGGGACTCGTTGGTTTAGTTGCCGGATCAGCTGGGACTTGCAATGAAGAGTGAGGTAATATCACTAATTTCTTCTGTCGAGTGATATTCTTTGTACTGTATTGCCAGCAACGCATTCAAAGTTTGTATTCATGAATAAATTTTTCTTAATAATAAAAACCCTTAGATCTGCTGCAACAGTTTTCCCATGTTGGGTTTTTCCGAGGACTTTTGTCCAAAAATAACAGTGTCATTATGTTGTATTTTATTTCTTTCTCTGTTTCTTGTTTCCACATTATATTTATGTAAGTGAAGGTTTCATTGTACGTATTTTGATATTTGTCGTACTAAATTGCAAGTAATTTGTTTAAAGGAAATTAACAAATAGGAGAAATGTCATTAGTTGTTGTAGTAGGGATTCTGGTTTAGGAATTTTCACATGATATCGGAGCGAGGTTAAACAAGAAGAGAAGTGCCAAAGAACCCAACGCTAAGCAGAGAAGGAGGTCGAATAGATGCAAGAGGTAGCAGTTCAAATCCCCAAAGGGATTACGCAGTCCAAGCCAAGAGGGCTGAATTTTCGAGGAAAGTCTCTCTTTGAGTGAGTTGACAGAGAGGAAAGGGATTCTAGACCGAAATTTTGTCATATTAGAAGGAGCAACACAGAGCCTCAACGTGAGGAAAGATTTGGTGGGATGCGGTTTTTCAGCAGGCAAATTGTTGGGCTAAAAGACGTCAGAAAAGAGAGGAGAGACACAGTAAGGGAATTTTTCCTCAATAGACTTCCTGCTAAGAAGTTCATTTTCTTATTGCCTGAGCAATAGAAGTAAGAGACAGAGAGGAGTAGTTCGACATTTTCATGGAAGATATGGCTGTTAGTGGGTTGAGAGATCAAGACAGGTTGGATGGGGCATCCAACTATGTGATCTGGAAAGAAAGGATGATGTGCATTCTAGACGGGCATTTTCTCAAGGCCTGTGTCGACAACGTGGTGGCTGAGCCTACAGATACATATCCATTGAAGAAGTATAAGGGAGAAATGGAAAAGGCCAAGAGGATGATCCTTGATGGAGTAAAGGATCATGTGGTTTGTCACATCGCTAGTAGAGGGACTTCTAAGGAGATGTGGGTTGCCTTGGCGACGTTGTATCAAGGATCTTCTGAGCAACAAAAGATGTACTTAGAGAAGAAATTGGGATCTGCATAGATGTAGAAGGGGGAGTGCATTGATTCGTTCCTCACGAAGCTTCAAGAGACCTGGGATGAGTTAGCAGTTGTGGGGTCTACAACTCAAGGTTCCGAGATAGTATGTGGGCATCTCTCAAGCAAGAAGAGATGAGGAGAGATCTAGTCAAGTGTAAGCTTGACGGTGGAAGTAGGAGCAGAGAAGGTGGAAGAAAGACATTTTGAATATCAAATGCTTCAGGTGTAGTGAAATGGGTCACTACACAATACAATTTCCTCTCAGGAGGAAGGACAAAGATGAGAAGCATGATTCGAAGGCTACACTCACAAAGATCGAGGAGGAGGAGTTTGCCATGATAGCTGAGATACCTCCAGGAGGGAGGTGGGCTGATTTAGAGTTGTAGTTTGAAAGAGCTACAAATGGGCACGATCCTTGAGGATCCCACCTCTTCGATCATATCCTTGCTATGAGAGTCCATATCAAAAGTAGCAGGATGGACCAGTGTCAGTTGGTGCAGAGGAGTGTTGGAGCGACAAATGTAGTGGCTAAAACACCAAGTCTGAGTAATGTAGTGCAACGTTGCAGCAATGCAGTAGCAACAACAATGCAGTGGCTTCAGAGGGATAACGTGGGGCTAGTAGTAGTCAAATATTCAACATCGAGATGCATCTGTGTTGAACACTTGTTCATATTTTGGGATGTTTTTGAGTTGCAGTGCAGATGAAGTGTTAGTAGTGGTAGTGCTAGCAACAACACTTGAGAGGGGGTGTAGTATGGATGCAATGTTGACATTTGCAGTCTCAGAAACAATACAGTCGCAGCAACAATGCAGCATTTGGTGGACAACATGTCAGACATCAACGACGCAAAGGATGATGTTATGAAGTTAGGGTGATGCTTTAGTGGGAGGCATTGCTAGAGCACATTCTTCACTAAGAGGGAGTGTTGATTTCTAGTAGCATCGGATGTGATCTAAGTCTCAAATTTTGCAGCGAGGCTTGGGCACATGTATTTCAAAGAACCCATAAATCATTTTGGGAAATTCCACTTGGAGATAGTCTTATTAAAATAATTAATTATTTTTAATGGGTCCCTAGGTCTAAACTTATGAAATTAAAATAATTAATGGGTATTGATCTAACTGTGGGTGTAACTTCTAGAAGAAATGAGGATCAAACAGAAATGATCTTAGCTATTGATTAAGTTCTAATCTAGGTCGTTGAATGTCAATGAGAAGATTATTTAAGGAGGCTTGAGGGTCATTTGGAAAACACACCGAGGGTTGATCAATCATATCAAATTGTTGAGCCAGAGAGCAATGAAGTGATTTCGTGGTGATCATGCAGAGAGGGAAAGAGATAATTTTAGCTGGAGGATATTTTCCAGAGCCAAGAATATGCAACAAAAAGGTAGAGAAAGACGCTGAGCAACACAGTGCCTTCCAAGTAGAAGTCTGAGATTTTGGTGGGGGTTTGACGTTCTGAGCCGGGAGGGCTGAAGTCAAAGCTCCTGAGAGAAAACCGATCCAACATAGAGGTGATGTAGTGCCTCAAAGGTAGTGATGCAAGCCCACACAATGGCTCCGTAGGGGCAACGCAGAGGTAGTCGGGGACTTGTTAGTTCAGCGTCGGATCAGCCGGGACTTGCAGTGTAGAGTGAGGTAATATCACTAATTTCTTTTGCCGAGTGATATCCTTTGTACTAGATTGCTAGGAAGGCATCCAGAGTTCGCATTCATAAATAAATCTTGCTTGATAATAAAAACCCTCAGATTTGTTGCATCGGTTTTCCCGCATTTGGTTTTTTCGAGGACTTTTGTAAAAAAAAAACGGTGTCATTGTGTTGTATTTTCTTTCTTGCTCAGTTTCTTGTTTCTGCATTATATTTAAGTAAGTGAAGGTTGCAGGTTATGTATTTCAATATTTGTTGTAGTAAACTACAAGTAATTTGTTTATAGGAAATTAACAAATAGGAGAAATATCATCAGTTGTTGCAGTAGGGATTCTAGTTTAGGAATTTTCACATGTCGTTTATTTCATTTTGTGTTAGAAATGAAGTTTCAAGTATAGTCATATTTCCAAACAATATGTTTGTTGGCTTTGAGTATTCTTCTTTCAGTTTTAGAAACACTAGATACCTTGGGAATTCAAATTAAAAACAATGGTAACTTGCAAATTATGTTTTTTTGTAAGTTTATAGGTTAAATTACATCGTAAATGGGTGCATTTTTGGAAGAAACTGACACCCTTCTTGAGTTCCGTGCATGGAGGATCATTGTTTTTTTATCTTCATCCATGTGAATACTTTTAGATATTCATGCTCTCATTTTGTATGTGATAAGAGGGGATTGATAGTGAGGCTTCTAGTTTTGAAGCCATATTAATCAAGCATGTACAAGCGAGCCCGAGTATAAGTGATATCATCTTCTCACCTTGTATATGATAGTGGGTGATTGATGATTAGCTACAAATTTTGAAGAGCCTATGCCACAACCAGAGCAACACCAAAAGCAGAGCCTCAAGCCTGAACCAGAATCAAAGTTGTAGCTAGAGTGAAAGTTAAGAACATGATTCAGTTTACAGTCATCTTCAAATTGAAATTAGGAGCACTTACACTAGCAGAAGCCTCCAACTTCTAGCGAGATTCGAAAATATTCCAAGAACTACTCTAAGCATTTCAGAGTTGGTCGCCAGCCTTAAACCATCACTGGTTGAGACTTCAATGATCTCCCTTTTTGGAAAAATAGGGAACACTTCCTCTGCCAGAAGACTTCAACTTCTATCCAGATTTGGAATTGTTTGAAGAACTTCATCAAACGTTCCAGGTTTAGACCCCAATATTCTCCCTTTTTAAAGCATGAGGGAGCACTTCCTCTAGCAAAAGACTTCAAATTTTATCAATATTTGGAATTGTTCGAGGAATTGCACTAAGTGTTCCAGTGTTGGTGGTCATCCTTAAACCACTACCAATTGAGACCTTGAGTTCTCCCACCTTATACCATTATTTCAGATAGCACGTTCAGCCATTTGTGGTCATGCATTTTTTCATTTTTGTATTACAACTCTCTTCTTGGACTTATATATACCCTTTCAGATTAAGGGGGGGAATGTTGGACACCTAATTTAAGGGTTATGGTATGGAAGATGAACCATGATAGGGAGTCCAACATACCTTGGAAGATGAATCCAACGATCACATAATGTACTTATATGTAACGTCTTTGTGAATAATAATGAAATTTGTGTTTGTCTTTCATATCTTGGCGCTCATTCCAAAATAATTATAATTAATCAATTTATTTTTATATTTTTATGTAATTGGACCAAGTCAAGATGTTTAGATAACATAACATAATAGGATTTTACAACATCTCTTCCATACTGGGGCTAGAGAGTGTCTCAGGTAAAAAATGTAATAAAATTAAATTAAAAAAATGTTTATAAAACATGTTGATTGCGAAATGAGAGATGGTTTTTCAGAATGTGGTATTAATCCATGGTAATGTGGCAAAGTTTATATTTACAAGTTAATAGTATCCACGGTAAAGTGGGGGCAAATATTCACGGTTTAAAATCTTGTTATATTTTAAGTATTAAGTTTTTATGTGCCTATTAATGAAATTTAAATATGGCTACAAATTTTGTAGAAAATCCCTGAAACCTTGCAATGGCTAATGAAAGCAAATTGATCTACAAAAGACACAAGTTTTCTCTACCAAAATTCTGTGGAAAGAAAAGAACAAATAGAAACACAATCACACATAGAAATTTATCTGGGAACCCAACTGGGAAAAACCTCTCCTGCTTGTATTAAATCAACTTAGCAATCTGATCTATTACAAAGAATTTGCTTCAACCTAAAGCTTCCTCCAATACTGACAGACACCTCACAAGAATTGCCCAACACTTAGCCAAATCAACTTGCAAGGATGCTCCTATTTCCTTTCACAATTCAACCCTTAAAAAATTGGAAAATCTCCTATTTCCTTGTGTCATTCCACAGAGAAATTGCTCTGATTGCTTCTCAAGCTCCCACACAAAATCCTGTGTACAATGAATAAATAGATTCGTGCCTTTGTCCAATCTCAATAGGAAATTTGAATTGTATGACCTACTAGGAATAAATTTAGTAGCTACAACTAGTTAACTGAGAGTCAGTTGAGTTAACAAAAGTCAACTACTCAACTAAACTCAAATCTGTCTCTTTTCTAGAACTAGAGATCAATTAATTGATAAACACTAGAGATAACTCCACTAGATAACTAATTTTAGCCATCAACTAGTCCACAACTCACTGAAAGCCATCTAACTCGAATCAACTAACAATAAACTAGTGATAAAGCACATCACACATGTTAACTGACAACTAACTCAAGTATCTATGAGACTGAATTCGAATTAGCATCTTTGACTGAGGCACAAGTCAAAAAAATTATTCCTTGCTACAATTTCAACAAAATTATTATTTTGACTTATATGGTAAAATGGATCTTAATTTATAACTACTATTTATATATTATACATTTTAATGTGACAAAGGGTTTAGATATATCTCACAGGTAATTATAATCCTTTTGCTTTTAGATTTAATTAAAAACATGTTATAAAATTAAATTCAAATTAAATATTTATAAACAATTTAGTTGTGAAATGAGAGATGGTTTTTGGGTATGTGGTATTGATGAGCCAAGGTATTAGCATATGGTATTGTAACAAAGCCTATTTACAAGTTAATAATATCTATGGTAAAGTGGACTATGGTTAAAAATATTGTTATATTGTAATTTTATTGTAAGTATTAAAGTTTTTATGTGCTTATTAATTAAATTTAAATATTATTACAAAATCATTATTTTAATTTATAAGGTAGAATGGATCTTAGCTACTACTTATATATTTTAATGTGATATGTATATTATGATTTTATTTTATCTAAAAATATATTCGTAATTTTATTAATAAAAAACAAAATTTCAATATAACAAATTGAATTTTATTATTCTTAACTTTTTAAGACGTTGCAAAATCTCCCCTGTAGATTTTTACTATAGATTCAACAACTTATGTGATACGCTAAAACATAAGACAAGAATCTACTCTACTCTTCAACGGAAACCAAAATTGATCAATGAAAACAATAAGCAAAAAATGAATACTATCAATTGCACATAACACAATATTTCTTTGGGGAAAGCAACTGCTAAAAAGCCTAACTATCTATATTGCATTAACTAGAAGATCTGAGAAGAAAATACAATGCTTGTTCAACCTGAAAAATTCCTGCACAAGTACAATCTATCTCTCTACTTCACAAACTAGCTCAAGCCAACACTTAGCCGATTCTGCTGCCTGCCAAGCCCCTACTTCCTTGCACAATCCCTAAGGGAATCAACCCATATTTATTTGGGAAATCCACTCTCCATAACTACACAATCCAAACATATGTCTTCAACTTATTGCGTGCATCATCTATACAAATCGGAAAATTATACATTTGATATTACACTGATAGTACACTGTCCCTGAACACTAATCTCAACTAGGTCTTCCTTTGAAATTACACGCATGAGCTATTTATGATTGAATCTTCAGTTAACTGGTGTAGTACTGGTGATGCATTGGTGCACTACTCCACTACTAGACCTCTACTAGTTCCTCCAACAGTTAGAACTAGTTCAACTGACTATAACTCAATTAGACTGAGTTATCTAATTACAACTCAAAAGAACTCAACCTGGGCCCCTAAAATTTAGGGATCACTCTACATGACTCTAGATAGACTTCCAACTCAAAATTCCTAAGTCAATTAAGTCAATTTAGCTTAATTAACTATTACAAGTTGCTATGAGAATAGAAATTTCGATTTAATTCAAAGTTTAATTCAAGGACAAATTAAATTGGAATTTCTTGTTGCTATTTTTAACGTCCCTTTTAATGGGATTTATATCAATGTTAACCTTTTATTATTATTTAATGGACCTCACATGTAATGTTTACAAAACCTTTAAGACTTTTATAAATTCAACATATTGAGTCGACATGTAAAAATGTTTACATACTTTTGTTGGCATTATGATATAGGTGTTTCCCTTGATGGAAACTCACTCAGATGATAGATCATAGTATAGTAGGTTAACAACATAGAATTATAGATCAGACTACACATAATGAAGAAGGAGGGTTATATGCAGGTTCACGATTGACCAAGTCGCGTATACACGCAGGTTCATTGTATACAAGTTGCGTATATGTACACACACACTTTCACAAAAGGAAAAGTGTGTATACCTTGGAAAACTAAGTTTTTGGTCCATGGTATTGGTCCAGGGTATTTGGTCCGAGATATTGACCCTAGGTATTTGGTCCAAGGTATTAGTCCTAAGTGGTTTTGGTCCATGGTACTGAGAAAGGCCTACAAACTATAAAAGAAGGAGAAGATCATTAGGCCAGGGTGTGCAAGTATCGAATATCTGATGAAGTGTGAGATCTAGTATGTAGGTTATTGGCTTATGATGTTGTGCTTGATCTGAACTAGGGATAAACCTTAGCGGTTGATGAGAGATACGAACTAATGATGGATTAGGATCTTAAGGCTTGAAATGAATTATCATTATGTGGTTTGATCATGTATAGTCTAGATTTGAACACTAACGCATGTGTTGTTCTGTTCTGGGTATAACTGAAGTATGGAATAGCTGCAAAATTATGAATTAATATTTGCAGATGTATACACTGGTTGGCTTTGGTAAAAGCACGTATACACGCTCGTTTGGTTCATTAGAGTAGAGTATACATTATGAGATTTGATATTTGAGGTTGCAGTTGGATCTGGTTGTTGTTGCAGAGTTCTGGGTTTTGTTCTGTGTTCTGGTGACTGTGTTTTGATGACAGGACTTCAATGATTCAGTTGTTGGGTGATTCAGGGATTAATGATTGAGTATTCAATGATTGGTTAATGCAATGGTTTTATTGCAGTGGTGATTGATTTTGAGCTTCAATGTTGTTAATGGGTCCAGTATGAAAATTGGATGAAACGTGGCCTTCATATTATGGTGTTGTGTTCCAGGAGTATCCAGTATGAAAATTTATGAAACATGGTCTCTGGAGGAAGAGAGAAGGTCGTAGCCTTCTGTAGGCTGACGCCTACGTACTAGTAAACATATCGGCTAGTACAAGAACTAGGGGGTTGGAGCTCCCTTCCAGAAGCAGCTGGAAAGTGAGTGAAGGTTGGAGCCTTCAGTAGGTCGACGCCTACGTACTAGTAAATGGATCGGTTAGTACAAGAGCTAGGGGGCTATAGCTCCCTTCCAGCAGAAGCTGGAGAATGAGAGAAGGTTGTAGCCTTTGGCAGGTGGGTACCTGCATACTGGTATGAGTCTGCACTAGTACAAGATTGTAAACATGTTTTTCTTATATTAAAAGAAGACAACATCAACTGGTTTTTGTCCCGCATTGGGTTTCCACCTTAAATCTTGGTGTTCATGTGTGTTTCTTATGTGTGATGGTCTGTTATGTTTTTACTGCACTTGTTACTATTTATATGGTTAATGAAGTACTGATGCACTAATTAAAAATCAACATATGATGAATTAACTAGTTTGCTAGATATACGCTAATTACCTTAAACACAATTGTGTGTACACGCGAGTTCCCTTAATTGAAGCAGTGTATATAAATCTATTTATGGAAATGGAAAAATAATTGACTTGCTAATACTAATTCACCCCCCCCTCTCAGTATTATTTGCAACAATTGGTATCAGAGCAAGTCCTTTGGTAGAAGCTTGATTGCTTGAAGGAGATCCGTAGAATAATAGGAAAGAAGCTAAAGAAGAAAGCGCCTTAGAGGAAGAAGACATCTCAAAGGAACTATGACAGTGGGAGAGTCGATTGGGGATTATGTGGAAGCAACTCTTTAGATTTATAATCACCTCAGATTGAAGATGAACAAGCAAATGAAGCATTAGATAAAATCAGAGATCAACGAGATCTATTTAACAAAAGGGAGTGTGCCTTCAAAGAAGAAGTTACGAAATTAAAAGCTCAGCTAGAGGAAGGAAACAAAGTAAGGAAGCAACTGCAGTGTGAAGTGATATCATTAAGAAATGAAATAAATTATCAGAATTACTATGTAGCTAAGATCCTCTCTCTAAAAGAAGATCTTGAAAATAAGCAAAATGAAGAACTACCTCAAGTAGATGAAGAACAAGAAAATGAGATTCTCAAACTAAGGCAACAAGTGGAAGAAGGAAGAAAGACTGAAGAAATCTTGAAGAAGCAATATCTGGAAAAGGAAGAACACCATCAATATCTTAAAAGGTAAATTAGAAGAAAAGGATAAACTGTTACGATTTCAAGACAATACTAAGATTTTGGATAATATTCTTAGTAGTCAAAGATCTCCTACCATCAAAACTGGTCTTGGTTTTCATGAATCTATTGAAGGTGAATCTAGTTCACAAGGTGAGGCAATGAACTCTAATGCAAAATCTAAAATGCTCAACAAAGAGATGAGAGGTCAACCCCATCAACAACCAAGGAAAGAAAGTCTTTTACTCCTAACTGTGAAAGTGATAGTCGATTATTTTCTCCAAGGAATAATGTTGAATGTTTTATATGTCATAAATTTGGACATGTTGTAGCCAAATGCAAAAGTAGAATGGTTTAAGACCGTCACACAGAAAGATCATCACGTTCTAGGCTCTTTAAGGGATATTATTTATCTTGCAATATGTTTGGTCACAAAGCCATTGACTATTATAGAAGGAATTTGAAACATGTAAGATGTTATGCTTGTAACAAGTTTGGACATATAGAAAAGAAATGCATGAGCAAATTTCAGCCACCATACCAAAGGGGGAAAACATCATCACACTCGAAGATATGGAAGAAAAAGTAAGTACAGTCAGAAAGATGTGGCATAGCAGAGTATACAGACATAATAGACTTAGAGGGAGATGAAAGTGTGGAACCTCAATGTTCTAACTCACATACACAAGTTCCATAAAGACAAGTCACATATATACATGAGTTAGAAGCTGCACAATCGCGTATATGTGGTTTGAAGAAAAATACAGTGGGATAGACTCAGAAAAACTGATTTGATATGTTTCAGACAATTATCAGTTATATTTTCTGTCGTAATGATAGATGACTAAAATTTGTGGATGTTATTTAGAAGTGCTTTTGATCCTCATAAATTGATGTATATTTGATTGATGATGATGCCTTGATACTTCTTACCGACATTTGCAATGATCAGATCTGATAGTGAACAGGTGGAATAGGTTCAGGGGGAGAACATGCTATGCTTCTAATAAAGCATTGTTGGCATTATGTTTAGAAGTTTTTGGTATGATGATGAGTTCTTACTTTATGATGATAGGTTGATACTCACATATGTTGATTATCATGGTTGATGATGTGGGATGTTCCTTGGTGATGATATAATGAAGGTTCTTGTGGAAAGATCATATAGTTCTTGATAATGATGTCCATGGTGTTTTCACATACATATGATATGATGTGAATAATTTTGTGCCACCGCTTGGAGATATGACATATGCTTAGTTGATTCATGGAAGGTTATGATAAGTCTCTTTCTACTAAGGAAACAAAGCAAGTTGATCTTGATGAGATCAAGAGGATGAGTTGATATATGCAGAGATACTTAGACACAGGTTGATGGTATTTTGGGAACTAATGATGGACATATACAAGTTGCTGGTCTGGATGCTGTTGACATATGTTGCTGATGGTGCAGATCATATGATTGTTGCTGATGACTATCATGGTCATGTTTAGATATTTGGTCTCTATTATAAATGTGATGTATATTATTTGATGTAAAAGGAATATAAAAACCCATGTCTCTGTCTGTCCTAATCCTTTTTGATCATATGATGTAATTTATATCCCCACTTTGCATGGGAAGGATGATGTAATAACTGCTACATTTCAGTCATGTATAAATTGGTATATCTCCACTTGGTTGGGAGGATGAGTCAAATTTAGTATATCCCCACTTGGTTGGGAGATGGATGCATGTATGAGTCATTTGTGATAGGAAAGTCATACTCACTTAGTTGAATTATAGAGTCATGTTATTCTTTTAGAAAATATTTTTGCAGACTCTGCATATGCTCAGGGGGAGCATGGACATCATAATGTATATCAAAATGGGAGAATATATTGGTCTGCCCTTTTGATGCAGGAGCATTCAGCCCAAGGAAAATCGTTGTAAATAGTAGACATAGGGGGTCATGCATTTTAGGAAATAGTTTTCCTAAGCCTCAAGTCAATTTAATATTTAGGCTTTAAGTGTGATTTATTTAGATAATGGGAGAATATGTAAATGCTCTCAAAAATAAATAAATGAGAACATGAGTGGTAGAATTCAAATCCAACTCTCTAGGAGCAAGAGAGAGCTTTTAGGAATTAATTAGAATAGATATGGACCATTGAGGTGATAAGGAGACTTTTCTGTTTTAAAACAGAGAAAAGCTAGAGTGGATAAAGTCTGCCATATATGTACATATGCATGCATGTAGAGCTTTAGGGCTTTATTTGAGTGATTTAAGGAAAGGATGGGATCAGTAATCCAATCCCAGTTTCCATATAAACATATGTAAGCCTATGGGTAGAAGAAGGAGGCCACAAGTGTTAAGAATCAAGCCTATGCGAGAGACTGAGAATCTCAATTGTAATTAATTTTTCATGTTAATATACATAGGTTCATTTGGAACTGAATATATGTGTGGATGGATAGTGAATGATTGGATTACATGTAAATTATGAACTCGTAGGTTCTGTAATGATGCAGGCAGAGTTTGAAATACGCAGAGGTGTAATATGATTCAGAAGAATCGAAGGGATCATTGAATCCAATTGGAGCAACAGAGTGAAGCTCTGGAGAGACAGCAAGCTGAGAGCTCGAAGACCTAAGCTCAGAATCAGAGTGGCGCAACAGAAGAAGTGAAGGATCAGAACCTTCAGAAGAACCAAAGAACAGAAAGAATTGGAGAAAACGCGAAGAAATTCCAAGTAAAAGGAATTGCAGAGAAGTGAAGTATTGACACTCAACAACCATTGGATCAGTTAGTTCAACGGCTAAGATCGTGTCGCATCAGCAGAGAACCTTTTCAAGTTAGCGGAACGAGTCTTGGAGAATTTCAAAGAGAGAACAATGATAAATCGTGGACCATTGGATTGTGGCTAGAACAATGGTCACGATTAAAGCGCATATTGGCGATTGGAGGTGCCAAGAGTAAGCGACGTATGATTGTTGTGATATTGCCGATAACGATATATCGATGATCGGCATCGGGGCTTATCAGCGATTAGGCATCGGAGCTGGCAGAGATCAGAGAAGTAGTGCGGGAACAGTGGTGAACGGACCTGACGATATAATAGATGTGGTTCTATAGAATTTGAAATCCAGTGTATCGATTTGTCGGGGAATTTCCTTTGTATTCCCAAATATTAATATTTTTGATAGTTTATATGGCATGGATTTTTACGCGAAAACATGTGTTATCGCTCCAACATCAAAGATCGGAGTCAGAGAAGGGTGATGGATCATATGTGTATGACCGTTGGAGATCGCCGATAGCGATTGTGATGAGGTTTTTACCTCGAGTTCTGTGCAGAACCGTAAGGAAGGCGATTTTCCTTTGTAAAGGGTTTGATAAGGGAATAATGCCATGAAGGGATTTATGTGTTAAAATATATATGAACCAAGGTCGAGTTGACTGGTTATATATATATATATATATGCGGCTAAAGAGCTTAAACTAAGACTACTTTAGGAGTGATTAAATCCCGATAGAAGGATTATGAATGAAGACTTTAATAAAGTCTAGTTAAAGGTCTCGAAAGGAAGATTTGAGACAGCCTATAATAAAAGAAGGCTTATGAGGATAGATTGAGTTCCGAGAGGAAGTATTGGCGGGGTGATTGAAGTTTCGTTATAAGGAACTGTGTAAGAGGGCCATTTGACCATTTATGGTATGTAGATTTGACTCCTTCGTTGAGTTAAATATCCTGGGATAGTTGTGGATGCATTATCATTGAAGAATGCATACCGTGGGTATGGGTGCGGGTATTACCTTTACCCTGCGCCATCATTTGGTATCGGAGCAGAAAAAGATTCTGGGTGCAAGAAAGAAGAAGAAGGATTCCAGAAAGAAAGAAGAAGGAGCAGGAGGTACAATTGTTGATAAAGTATGGAGAGTTATGGTCTTACTATTGCACAAAGAACGACAGCCGAAGGTGAGAAGATTGCAACAAACCTAGAGGAAGGAGTGCTCATACGGTTCCAGAGAAGAGAACCTGAAGGATGCCAAAAGACTAAGCTCAGGAGAAAGCTTGGTGAGGTATCGTGTAGCAGAGGAAGACTGTTACTGCAGAGGTGGGTTGCAGCTCACAGAAGACCATGAAGGCAATTCCATTGAAGAATGAAGTGGGTAGAATTGCTAAGGACAAGGAGAAGCATATGACCAGGAGGTCATAAATTTTTGTGCCTCGGTAGTCTGATGCAGGAGCATCCAATGCCCCTAGTCAAAGGGAGGAATCCAAAGCGGAGCAAAGAGGAAGACATGGACTAGGGGAGAAAAACAAGGAAAAATCTATTTCAAAACAAATTTAAAGATGGAATGGATAAGTCTCTCGAAGGCTTATTAATGTAAGTTGCCATGTATACGGGTTGTTGAACAAATCAAGGAGGGGATGTGATCGGATCCCTCATAGTGATCGGATTCAATGTTTCCATGTAATTTGCCATGATATGCATGCATCTAGCGAGAGCTTTGGGGATTTTTGTTGGAGGATTGATCAGATCCTTCCGTGATCCGATTCAACAATGCTTCCATATATATATGTGTTGGACCTGCGTGTTCAAGGTAGTAGATAGAGGACACAAAGTGATATAGTTGCAATGTAGTCGAGAGAGACTTTGTTCTAAGGTTGAAATGCCTTAGCTGTAATCGTGTTTTATTAATATAATAGATAGGTGTTGTGTGGATCTCTCTGTGTCTGCGTGTTAAGTTTCTTTCAATTATTATATCTATATATATATATATATACCGTGGGTTCAAATCACAAAATTGTATGCATGTTGATCGACCATCAGGCGTGATGGAAATCCAGAGATATTTAAGAAATTTATGCGTGCTTGATGGACTGTGGCAGAACTGCCCCCAAACAGGCAATCGGGACTAAGTTAAAGAGGAAACAGGCAAGAATACCCAGGGTCATTGGATCTTAAAGATCAATGGTCCAGATCCTTCATCGCATCGACAGATTGTTATGAGTGATATCGATATGCGATTGATTCGCAACCATCAGATCGAAAGTGAGATTGATGGTCACGATTGGATCGCTAAATCGCATCGGAGGAGTAAGGCTGGCATAGAATGAGCAACTGCGATATTGCTGATGAGCGATTGGCCGATTGGTGATCGAGTATTGGCCAATCGAGGAAGGGAAGGATCGACGATCGGAGATTTGTGCAATCGCTATCAGAGACTGGAGTGGCGCTGTAGTCTTGCGATAAGATAAGGAACGGACCCGCTGATAGTTATAAAGGCAGGCCTATAATATTTGAGGTCAGGGAATTGGTTCTAAGCAGAATTTTCCCATGCATTCTTTGTATTGTGTAAAGTGTTGTGGCCGAAGGGTTAAGGCTAAGACCCAATATGTGTAATGCCTCCAATGGGGGAAAACGCCGATAGTGTGGTGGCTCTGATTTTAACGTAAATCCATGGTTTAAAGGCTTAAAGCCTTATAAGTGCTTCCGATAAGGCTTAGTGGGCCATAACCCATAGGCCTCATAATTGATTTGTTTAGGGAAAGGGATTTTGATTAAACCCCAAGTTCTCATTTCCATCATTTGGTATCAGAGTAGAATTGAGGTCAAAGCAGAACTACTATCAGAGCATAAATAAAGTGGGGAAGATGTTTGCGAAAAGGAATTTGCACACAGGAAAAGATAATGTGTTGAATGATAAAGACTATAATGGGAGATTATAGCAGTTCCAGCAGAGACTTGGAGTACGCAGGAACAGAGGATTCTTTGAAGGAAAGAGAAAGCAAGATTGCTTAGCGCAAGTTCTGAAGGAAAGAGGAATTGGAGACAAAACAGAGGACAATCCATTCAAAGGACAATTGGAATGGTGAAACAAGATCACGTTGAGATCTTGGAAGTGAGGTAATGTGTTCTGTTTAAAATTAGGAATATGTGTTTTTTTATATATGCATAGGTGACATCAAGAGAAGCTGTGAGAGAAGAAGCAGGTGAGTTCTTGAAGGCAGAGTAAGGAGAATACTCTTAAGAAGAAGTGGCAGTGAACCTGAAGAATCCAACAAGAGATTAGACTGAAAGGACAGCTGAAGTGTTCTCAAGAGGAAGTGAGAGATTCTAGAAGCTTAGAAGGAGCAAAGGTGTTGCTCAAGAAGAGGTTCCAGACAGAGAACCTATGCTTATCAAAAGACTAAGTGAGGAGAGCTTAGTGAGGTAAGATTGCAGCCAGGAGGACTAACTGTTGCAGAGGCTTGTTTCAAAAGAGCTCATGAAAAAATAAGAGAAGAAGATGACTACTGATAGGCATAACAGAGGTTCAGAGAGAAGCCACAGTAGAAGATATGAGAAGAAGGATGCCAAGGCAAATGGCAAGAAGATGAGTCAAGAGGAAATTGACAAAGAGGTTACTGAATTAAAAAAACAACTCAATACATTAAGGAGAATGCTTGAGGAAAGCCAGAGAGTAGGTTGGGTCTTGAGGAAGAAGCCAGTAGAATGGCATGAGATGCAGAGAAGGCTGCAGCAAAATAAAATGAAGTGGTTGAAGGTAAAACTCAAGGAAGTTGAGTTAGAAATGGAAGAATCCATTTGTGAACCAGAACAAGGAGAAATTCTGGGAGAAAGTGAAGATGAAGACTTGAAGACTGAAACTTCAAGTGAGACCAAAAGGTATAATGATTTTTAAATTGAAAATTTATGTATGATTGCAGGTGAAACATGTAAAGAAGGACAATTTGCTGATATTGTCATTGAGAAGGAAGAAGACCAACATAATCTAAATTCTGTTATGGAAGGAGATGACATGGATAGATCTCGTATGCAGTTGGAGGAAGATATCAAGCAACCAAGTGAAAGGCTTGAGGATATTGAAGAGGAGACTATCAAAGAATTTCTGAATCATATGAATGATTTAGAACAACAAGGAGATATGATGGTTGAACCATCAAGTGAGACCATAGGATCTTATATTTTTAAAACTTATAATTTGTGTATGATGGCATATATTGCAAGAGAAAAGCAACCATTTGAAGATATCTTCATAGGAGATAAACAACAAGGGATTGAAGCCAAACTTGAGGAAGAGACTATGTTAGCTGAAAACATAGTAAAGGATCATCAATTCACTATGATGATAGGCATAGTAGAAATAACCATGGAAACTGTTGAGACAGACATTAGGGAAGAAGGACATCTACTGAAAGATGTTAAGAAGGAGGAACCCTATGCAAAGGATTCAACCTTGGGGAAAGGAATTTGGAATCCCTGTCTGAGAAAGTACTCTTTTGTTAGTGAGTGTTTTGAAGAGGATGGACAGTCTTTTGAAGATCTCGAAAGTCTGGAGGAGTACTCTAGGAGAATAGAGTATAATGGAGAAGAACTCTTGAATGAGGGAAGTAGTGATTTGCTACAGCAGAAAGACCTTGAGATTACAAGGATCAAAGGAAGACAGTGTTTTAATACTATAAGACGACATGTAAAGGATGAATCTGGAAGAAGACAACATTGTGATTAAGTGCTTGCTAAGTATGAAGAAGAGATTAAACTGCTGGAGAGAACCTAACAGTAGAACAAAAGCTGCAGTTACAGTTTCTGAAGAAGAATATGTGACTCAAGTAGGCACAGAGACAGGAAGATGCAATAATTTGTTTGCAAGTTCATTAAAAACCATGAATGAGTATGAGCATGTGATCAAAGAGATTGAGCAGAGATTGTTTGAAGATGGTGAATAGGCAGCAGGAATCAAACAATTTCAAAGTGAAGATAACCAACAGCAGGTTAAAGAAGGAGAAGTTCACTACTGTGAACCCAAGCAGGAAGACATGAATAGAACAGATGGTGTGAAAGAGAGACTAATGGACAGTCTCATGAATTCTGCTAAGAATTCGAATCAACATACTGATATGCTGACAGAGGAAGAGGAAATAGAGCAACAAACTGAAATGTTGCCAATGAAAGAAGAGGCACCAAGGCCTCATGTTTTTAATTTTAACAAGTGTTTTGTGAATGCAGGTTTTGTTGCAATTGTTGGAGGAGATTTGGCATAGGTGAGTAGCCCAGTAAAGATGAAAGAAGAAGACATCATGGAAGAATTCAATCCATGGAACAAAGATGTTAAATTGCTGGAGAAAATGTTGAACATTCATGATTCAATCATGAAAGAGGGTAAGGAAGATAGGGAGGAAATCAGTAAAGCAAGAGCAAGTAAACCAAAGAATGAAGCAAGTAAAAGAAAAGTCAGCATAGAAGACAACAACAATAACCTGAAACAAAGAGAAGAATACAAAAGTAGGAAGCAGAAAATGGACCAACCCAAAGAAATGTTGGACATAGAAATTGAAGAAATATGGCAACAGATGATGAAGCAATTCAAATGGAGGAAAATAGTAACAGCAGCAAGAAAGATCAATCAGAAGTTGAACCTGATTGATAGGAAGAAGAAAATGAAGAAAAAGACAGCAGAAGTGCAGCGGCAGCAAAGGAATAAAGCACCTGGAAAGTTACAGAACAAAGTGTGGGATCGAGGAAGACCAAGACCAGAAGGCACATGATCAGGAGATCATGAATATTTTCTACTTTGGGAGCCTGATGCAGGAGCATTCAACCCAAGGAAAATCGTCGTAACTAGTAGACATAGGGGGTCATGCATTTTAGGAAATAGTTTTCCTAAGTCTCAAGTCAATTTAATATTTATGCTTTAAGTGTGATTTAATTAGATAATGGGAGTGTTAGGTTCCTATACCAATAGGTTTCATCTTTCATGATTAACTATGGAAGTGCCAAATATGTTCATCCTTGCATGCTGCAGAGGTTCCATATTTTGTATACAAACAAAGAAAATTAAAAAATGTAAAGAGGGTATGCCTTAGAAGAATAATCAAAGGGAAAGAAAATGAATTGGTCAGAAAAAATAGCAAAAATGAACCCCAAACCAAGAGACCAAGAAAGTGGTCAGTCAAAATGCCACTGCTATCTTATTTTGCAAGTCCACAATGTGAAGACACTGCTGCTTATCACACTTGATGGATGGCCCAACAGTTCAATCTGGAACATTCCATATTTAAATTTGCTGTTGTAGAATAGAGAATGAATATCTATCCAAACAGTTCAAGCTTGGCAGGTGAGTAGACAGGTAGAGAAATTAAGGAGCCCAACTGCTTAATCTGGGCCCTTAGAAGAGATAAGGGTACATTTAGATAGGAGGGCAGTCAAAAGAAAAGAAGACAATTAGGGTTTTCCAGTTCAAGTGCACCCAATCCAAAGGAAGAAAAAATGCTAGGTGTATTAGGCTGGGTAGGCAGTTTGAAGTTGCAGAAGCAAGGTTATAATTACTTTTTGTCTTGTCAAGGACTCATCTCATCAATGACACTGGTACCATGGCAGTTATCTGGTTGCATGACTTTTGAAGTATGACTAATTCCCCTTCATTCCCCCAAAGATCACTTACTAACATCCCCTCAAGGACCTTGGGATTTGCCCAAAAAAGTCCAGTTTCACTCCATTTTTTTATGAAATACCAAGTTGACATCTGAGTTGACTTAGTGAAAAGAAGCCACATTTCTTGTGTAAAAATGATCATTCCACACTCCTTTCACTTCCTTATGCCTAAGTTTTTATTCTAGAAACTTAGCATTCATCCATTCATTTTAAATCCATAAAGTCATATTAACATTTAATTTTATTATTTTAGCTCCCTACAAACATTTTCCCATCCCTATTACACAAAAACTATATAAAAACCCCAAAAAATATAAATATCCCCACCCCTTGGCATTATAGCCATACAATACAAAGTAGGGGAATACTAGGTCCATTTGGGGCCTTAATATTAGCCCTTCCGCATCCAAAACTTAGGATTAATCTAACATTTGGTTAGGTTAATAACTATTTTTCCCCCCCACACAAACCATTCCACATTCACCCCACGCACGCATTTTGTTTGGGTTTCGTTTAATATTCGGTTAAACGAATAACCATAACCCTAGTGCGAACATTAAATCCATAACCTAAAGGTCTAAACCCGCCCGAAACCATACAAATATTAAGGTTTATCATGTGCACTCCTGCGATAATGCCCGATCATATCGCCCTCTTGTCCACCGTCGGATCGCCTCCCCCAAATCCGACGGTCCTAATCATATCAGACGTGCCTCATTGACGGTACGTTAGTACCCGATGGTCGACGGTTTCACTGTCGTACACAGGGACACCTATCGTCCTCCTATTGCATCGGGCCACCTCTGACAATTACCGCTCCTATACCAAAGGTGGTCCGATGGAAACCGCTTACCGCTCTGCCCTTCCGCTTGCGTTAGCGCATGACGTTGCATCCACGTCACCCGCCACTACCCTGCACCTGCGCCACATCATTCGCTGACGTCACCACCCCGCCACCGTGTCAAGTGCCATGTCATCCTCCGTACCCGCTACGCGAAAAAAAATACGTCATGATGATGCAATCCCCAAAAAGCGCCAAAAGCGCTAAAATGTCCAAAATTGGTTAAAAAGTCGTGAAAACGACCATTTTTCGTTTATTTCTATTTGTGTGCCCGCAAACAACGTTGCATGCACCTTCACGACCAAATCGCCTCCGTAGCTTGTACAGTCCATCAACCTGCAATTCGACTCCATAGCACGACCCCGCAGCTCGAGTTGCACCTGCTAAGTGTCCTCCGCACCATAAAAATAGGTATTTACCCATTTTTTGCCTGAAAACCTTGTTTTGTTCACAATTCACTGTTTAAATTGCCAAAAGCACCTGTAATTTACATCCAAAAGTACTCTTACCTGTAACTTACAACCTTGTATGCACTGTCCGAGCTAAGAATTCAAAGCAAACTTGCAAGTTTAAGCCCATATCCTCTGCAATCTGGCCATTACAATACACTTTGCGCCCGTTTTCGCCCGCAGAGACTCCAAAAACTGCCCAAGCTTTGAATTAAAGTGGTTAAGCACTCAGTGATTTTTATTTTATCTTGTTTTACCAAAAAGGAATTCCTCCACTTTCACTTCCCTCTGCTAATTTTCGCTCCTTCAGTCAAAAAATCAATCCCAGTTTCCTTTGCATTTTACTCACAAAGTCTATGAGTCTGGCGAATGCCCTCAAAAAACCTGTCTAGATTCTGTAAAATTGTTGTTTTACAATAAACTGTACACTATGAGGTCAGTGCCAGATAAGAAACAATCTCCAACATCTTGACAATAGCCTCAGAGCCTGAGTCTTGTCACCTGTTGCTGCTTACACCTATATTGTAATCAGAACACAAACAATATAAACATGGAGGCTCCAATGGCTCTCAACATTGCTCCTTTGAATGCTCCACACATGGATTTAGAGTGGTTACCTTTGGCAGACATAGACTTCCAGATCAAGGATATGATGGGCCTCAGGTCTCATCTTAAAACTGTGTGTCACTTCAGAAACAATCACAGGAATAACACTGATATCCTGGGAATATTGCAATCTAGTATGCCCATCTACTACCTCCCATCAGTCAATGTGCTTCCTGACTTCATCCATCTGTGCCACGCAAACTATGACCCCACTCAGAGAGCAATCCTCACTCCAGATGGGTCTGTGTCATTCTATATCACTCCTCAATCTATAAATGAAATGCTGAACTTTGAGCCACCTCAACCTCTGGTTCCTCTACAATGAAACTTCTGCTTGATAAGGGTGCAAAGCTCTCTAGTTCAGAAATATCAAGGGTAGGTCAGTTATTTATGGAACCACAGTGCTAGGCCGATCATCCTCCACCCTATCATCAAGTCTCATTTAATGAAACAGGCAGACTCCTGGTAGATATGATTTCCTACATTCTAGGATGCAAGACAGGAGAATTTGTGGATGAGACTGTGTTTCTGTTATTAACCATGTTCACTCCAGGACAACCCCCTGCTGTCATGTATGACTATGCCACCTTCATAGCAAACAAAATACATGAGCAATTCATGATGATGGAGAGAGAAAGAGTGTTCAAGTATACCTCCTACATTTACCATCTGTTGCTGTACTATCACCCTGATAGTTTCAAAGTTCCTCCCAACAGACTAGACTCAAAAGGAGAAAGAAGATCTGTTATCTTCTGGATCTCAGTTTTCCATGAAGTCCACTACTCTTCCTACACATATTGTGATTTTGTTGACATGTTTATCTACCCAGCCACTTGCCTATTGATGATGACTCCTCCTGGTAGACTCACCGCTGAAATGCAAAGAATCCTACATCTTTCAAAAGGCTACAACATTGGTGATTGGTATTTCTACCAAAACCATACAGTGATCAGAGTTTATGGGTGTGAGTTGCCTCCCTATAAGCTGCCCAGATATGTTCCCATGAGACTCTTTGCCTTGGAATATTTCAGGCAATTCAGTAGTGTAGATTTGACTCATTTTCATGGGAAAAACAAGAAAGCACAACTTAAAATCAGACATCAATTGGGTCCCTTTGTTTTCAATAAAAGAGAAGAAGCCTGGAAGGATGCAGACAATATGCTAAGGGAAGAACTCATGTTGAAACAAAGCTTCTTTTGGGCACCATATGACCCTAAACACTTTATAAGCCTTAGAAGAATCAAACACAGGTTTTCAGGATATGTGCACCAGCCAATCCCCCACATCGAACAATATGCTAATCAACAAGAATGGGTAGAGGGCACATTAGATGATGAAGAGCTTACTGAAGAAGAAAGATTAGAAAAAGATATGAAAGACCATGAGAAAATAATTGATCTGGAATATTTTGCACAGGTCACTTTCACACAGCCTCAACATATTGGAGCAAGCACATCAGCTGCTACACCTCCACAACAACAAGCTAAAGAGGCCATTTCATCTACAGGGAAGGGCAAAGAAATTGAACATTCAGAACAACAAAGTACAATGGAAGAGCAACCATCCACAAATCAGGAAAAGGGCTAAGAACAAGGCCCTTCAACGCAAAAAAAGGCAGCCGAGATCACTCTATTGCAAACCCCTCATAATGAGGAAAGATCTAAAAAGAGGGACATAATGGAAGAAACACCTACAAGTGCATCCACCGACCAACAAGGTGAGAAAAGACAGACGCTAAACCCTTATTCAGAGGAGGAAATTACTGAGGAAACTACAAGCAATATCAGAGGTGAGGGGACTTCTGAATAGCAGATCCCTCCTATTTTGGAGACATCGGCTAGCTCCTTTCAGCAGGAGCAAGAGAGACAACCAGGTGGGGAGGTTTCATCCTCCAAACAGTAGACCAGGCAGGGCTCAGATATCAAACAAGCATTCACTGAGATCAAAGCTAGAAACGAGCCAATAAGGTTTCAACTTTACAATCAATTGATGAGAATGGCACCAAAAAATCAACAAAGACTGATGGCAGCATATGGCATGCAAGTAGGGAAGATGACTCTTAGTCACTTCAGACCCACAGTACAACAGCCACAGTCAGCTGCAGATTACATTAGAACCAATCTGGAGGTCCTGGCCAAAGAAATACATCCAATAGACCAGATCGAATTGCATAAGCAGGCTGGAGAAATGGTTTACTCCACGTTAGCAGATAAGACTCTAATGGCCCATAGATTGCAAAATTCTTTGTATAATACTTCTTCCCAATTAGAGCTGGAGAAAGCCTCCTCATTGGCCAAGGATAATAGGATAAAATCCTTGGAAGAGATCATTATAGAGTTGGGACATGATCCCAAAGATCCCAAAGGCACACAGGCCTTAATCAGAAAAAAGGAGAAAGACACAGCAGCCTTGAGAAAACAAATGAAGCTGCCAGCTACCATACATCCTCAAACTGCAGAGGTGGCACAACAATAGGAAGTAGAAGATGTGGTCAGCTTGATTATGAGGATGAACCAAAGGCTGTTAGACACAGAAAAAGCATTGGAAGAGGCTCAACAAGGGAAACAGCCAGAGTTGGCCGCTCAACCATCCCAAACAACTCCAATAATTACAACTCCTCCTACAACAGTAACTACAGTAGCACCCCCCCTGGATCCAACTCCAGCAGCAGGTGCCTCAACTTCAATAGCAACTACAACAGCAGCATTGCAAGAGGCCAGCTTGAGCATGGAAGCTATGATGAAAGAAATTAAGGCTCTGGAATTACAGATGGAAAAAATGAAGGAGACCAAGGAAAAGCTAGCCAAGATTGAGGCTAGTTATGATAAATCAAAGATGACAGTTGCCGAGAAGACCATGGAAGTAAAGGCCCTAGAAAACAAAATAAAGGCCTTGGAGAAGGACCTAACTCTCCATAGAACCCTAACTGAAATAAAAACAATTTTGTGGGATAAGATTAGCAAAGCTATTGCTGATCAATGGACAACAATACAAACTATTTTTGACCAAATAGAATTGATGGCAGTAGCTCAATATGAAACTCAAAAGGCC
Organism: Pinus taeda; assembly: GCA_000404065.3. NCBI lineage: Eukaryota > Viridiplantae > Streptophyta > Pinopsida > Pinales > Pinaceae > Pinus > Pinus taeda. Next base: position 82,346 of record APFE031125580.1, on the reverse strand, counting down.
AGAGCATTATTGGCAGATAAGCTTGAGTAAGCTAATCAATTGATTCATTTTTTGAATACTCGTACTGGTGAGCAGCTAACAGCTATAAACATTCAGAACAGGACAAAGACTATTGTAAGAGTTATGAAAGTGCTGACCATGAGAAATTTTGTTCAAACTATAGAAAGAAAGTGCCAAGAAATGTAGACAGAGGTACATGCCTTCAGACAAAAAATTTCAATATTACAAAGCAAAGGTTTACCCAGCCTGGTCACTAGCACTGGGAAGCTGTTAAAGCAGGAGAAGTATGCATACAGGCTAAATACTTATGTGCAAAATCAGATTATAGCATCATCAAGTGGCTCAGAAGAAACAATGCCTCCCTTTGGACAAAGTTTGTATGATAAATTGGAAGACTTGTTTTACATTGAGCATGAGATAGCACATCTCTTTCCAGTCTGGCCAAATTATTATACATACACTGAAGCTGATGAGATATTATTTAAATTAAGAAAACATCAATTACCAACAGATCAGTGGAGGAAAAACCTGCTTGAGATCTTAAAGTAGTTTTGATTCTCTTCTTATAAATTGTCTGCATAACAAGTGAATTGTATTATATGGCTCTGCTATCAGAAAATCAAATCGATAGTGGATGAAATTAGCGCTAAAAATCATTCAAACAAACTACACAGGTGGCAAAAGACAACTCGCCCAGGACAACACATCAGCAAAGCGGTCATCAACCGACTATCAGAGTCAAAGAGTCAACAACAAACAAGACACCTACAACATCCAGTAAAGCGCATTTATTTCCTCAGTTATTGCTGTGCAGTTTTTTCCCACATGAGTTATTGCTTCTGTCAGAGTAGATGGATAAATTTATGTCCAGATATTTCCATATGGGATACTTAGTAAACTCCTATAAATACTTGCTAAAGAGATGTATTATTGTTGGCTGGTGAATATCATTTTGGACCTGCGCTGTATGTTTTTGAGAACTCTTCAGAAATAAAAATTGCTGGAATGCTTTGTTGGTGAACTTACTGTTGTGGAATCGATGGCAAACGGATGTATTGCAGGATTCTCGTGTTAATACATGGATCAATAAGTCTTCTTTACTCTTATGTTATTGTATTTGTGTCATACTTATCTTCTACATATCATGTTCTAAGTTACAGGAAAGAAGAATAACCCAGAATTTACTTTGCTGTACTCTGTGTTCAATTCCTGTAATTTTTTATGTTTTCCATAGAACTAGCATAGGCAAGAATTCTTGATTTCTCTTGTCTCCCTAGATCTTTCACTCTAAACATCATCAAGGAATTCTTAACTGCTCCCTGAAATGTTTATACAATTTCCCTCTGTTAATATAATGAAAGATTCTTAATTGCCTTTCATTTCTTGACTTAAGTTCATCTTATTTCAGCTTCAAAGTTGTTCTGTGTTTAATTATCTTGCTTTGTAGTTGTATTATTGCCAAAGAAACCATCCCAGAGGTTCATTTCCATCAGACTCCATCAACCCAATGGTCTTAACTTCCCTCAACTTACTGCCCTATTCTATTGAATGTCACCTTCCAAACACCAAACAAAAACTTGTGCTTCATAACTAGCCTAAGATACTCCAAAACAAAGCTAAATTACAGAGAGAGAGCTCTCTCTGGTTGTAGGTAGGCTAGGAGCTGCAGCTAAAAGATTGGTTAGTGGTTACCTTGGCGGTATTCCCTCCTCGAGCCAGGGAACAACCTGAGTGATAATAGGGAGAATATGTAAATGCTCTCAAAAATAAATAAATGAGAACATGAGTGGTAGAAGTCAAATCCAACTCTCTAGGAGCAAGAGAGAGCTTTAGGAATTAATTAGAATAGATATGGACCATTGAGCTGATAAGGAGACTTTTCTGTTTTAAAACAGAGAAAAGCTAGAGTGGATAAAGTCTGCCATATATGTACATATGCATGCATGTAGAGCTTTAGGGCGTTATTTGAGTGATTTAAGGAAAGGATGGGATCAGTAATCCAATCCTAGTTTCCATATAAACATATGTAAGCCTACAGGCAGAAGAAGGAGGCCACAAGTGTTGAGAATTAGGCCTGTGCAAGAGACCGAGAGTCTCAATTGCAATTATTTATTCATGTTAATATACAGAGGTTCATTTAGAACTGAATAGATGTGTGGATGGATAATGAATGATTAGATTACATGTAAATTATGAACTCATATGTTATGTAATGATGCAGACAGAGTTTTGAAATACACAGAGGCGTAATATGATTCAGAAGAATTGAAGGGATCATTGAATCCAATTGGAGCAGCAGAGCGAAGCTCTGGAGAGACAGCAAGCTGAGAGCTCGAAGACCTAAGAAGAATCAGAGTGGCACAACAGAAGCAGTGAAAGATCAAAACCTTTAGAAGAACCAAAGCATAGAAAGAACTGGAAAAAACGCGAAGAAATTCCAAGTAAAAGGAATTGCAGAGAAGTGAAGTATTGACATGCAGCAGTCACTGGATCAGTTAGATCAACGACTGAGATCGTGTCGCATCGGCAGAGAACCTTTTTAAGTTATTGGAATGAACCTTGGAGAATTGCAAAGAGCGAACAATGATAAATCACGGACCGTTGGATTGTGGCTAGATCAACGGTCACGATTAAATTGCGTATCGACGATCGGAGGTGCCAAGGATAAGCGGCGTATAACTGTTGCAATATCGTCGATAACGATATATCGGTAATCAGCATCGGGGCTTATCAGCGATCGGGCATCTAAGCTGGCGAAGATTGGAGAAGTAGTGTGGGAACAGTGGTGAATGGACCCGGTGATATTATAGTTGTGGTTCTATAGAATTTGAAATCCAACGTATCGGTTCGGAGGGGAATTTCCTTTGTATTCCCAAATATTAATATTTTCGATAGTTTATATGGTGCAATTTTTTACGCGAAAACATGTGTTATCGCTCCGATATCGAAGATCAGAGTCTGAGAAAGGTGATGGCTCATATGTGTATGACCATTGGAGATAGCCGATAGTGATTGCGATGAGGTTTTAACCTCGAGTTCTGTGCATAACCGTAAGGAAGGTGGCATTTTCCTTTGTAAAGGGTTTGATAAGGGAATAACACCATGAAGGGATTTTTGTGTTAAAATATATATTAACCAAGGTCAAGAGGACTAGTTATATATATTATCTATATTATATATATATATATATTATATATATATTATATATATATATCTATTATATATATTTATATATATATATATATATTATATATATATATATATATATATATATTATTATATTATTATAATATATATATATATATATATATATATGCAGTTAAAGAGCTTAAACTAAGACTACTTTGGGAAAATCCCGATAGAAGGATTATGAATGAAGACTTTAATAAAGTCTAGTTAAAGGTCTCGAAAGGAAGATTTGAGACAACCTGTAATAAAAGAAGGCTTACAAGGATAGATTGAGTTCTGAGAGGAAGTATTGGCGTGGTGATTGAAGTTTCATTATAAGGAACTGTGTAAGAGGGCCATTTGACCATTTATGGTCTGTAGATTTGACTCCTTCATTGAGTTAAATATCCTAGGACAGTTGTGGATGCATTATCATTGAAGAATGCATACTGTGGGTATGGGTGCGGGTATTACCTTTACCATGCACCACCTTTTCCCTTGATGTCAAAGGGGGAGAGTGACTTGGTGTTGTTGTTGCCATCAAGTCGAAAGGGGGAGATTGTTGGCATTATGATATAGGTGTTGTCCTTGATGGCAACTCACTCAGATGACAAATCACAGTACAACAGGTTAAAAACACAGAATTACAGGTCAGACTACACAGGATAAAGAAAGAGAGGTATACGCAAGTTCACTGTATACAAGTTGTATATACGTACACACGCACTTTCACAAAAGGAAAAGTCTATATACCTTGGAAAACTAAGTTTTTGGTCTGAAGTATTTGGTCCATGGTATTTTGATCCATGGTATTTTGATCCATGGTATTGGTCGAAGGTATTTGGTTCGAGGTATTAACGCTAGGTATTTGGTCCAAGGTATTAGTCCTAAGTGGTTTTGGTCCATGGTACTGAGAAAGGCCTACAAACTATAAAAGGAGGAAAATATCATTAGGCCAGGGTGTGCAAGTATCGAATATCTGATGAAGTGTGAGATCTAGTATGCAGGTTATTGGCTTATGGTGTTGTGCTTGAACTGAACCAGGCATGAACCTTAGCGGTTGATGAGAGATAAGATCTAATGATGGATCGAGATCTTAAGGCTTGAAATGAATTATCATTATGTGGTTTGATCATGTATAGTCTAGATCTGAATACTGACGCATGTGTTGTTCTGTTCTGGGTATCACTGAAGTCTGGAATAGCTGCAAAATTATGAATTAATATTTGCAAATGTATACGTTGGTTGGCTTTGGTAAAAGTGCATATACATGCTGGTTTGGTTCATCAGAGTAGCGTATACATTATGAGATTTGATATTTGAGGTTGCAGTTGGATCTGGTTGTTGTTGCAGAGTTTTGGGTTCTTCTCTGTGTTCTCGTGACTGTATTTTGATGACAAGACTTTAGTGATTCAGTTGTTGGGTGATTCAGCGATTGATGCTTGAGTATTCAATGATTGGTTAATGCAATGGTTATATTGCAGTGGTGATTTATTTTGAGCTTCAATGTTGTTGATGGGTCCAGTATGAAAATTGGATGAAATGTGGCCTTCATATTATGGTGTTGTGTTCCAGGAGTATCCAGTATGAAAAGTTATGAAATGTGGTCCCTGGAGGAAGAGAGAAGGTCGTAGTCTTCTGTATGTTGACGTCTATGTACTGGTAAACATATCGGCCAGTACAAGAGCCAGGGGGTTGGAGCTCCCTTCCAGAAGCAGCTGGAAAACGAGTGAAGGTTGGAGCCTTCAGTAAGCCAACGCCTACGTACTAGTAAACGGATCGACTAGTACAAGAGCTAGGGGGTTGTAGCTCCCTTCCAGTAGAAGCTGGAGAATGGGAGAAGGTTGTAGCCTTCTATAGGTGGGTGTCTGTGTACTGGTATGAGTCTGCACCAGTACAAGATTGTAAACAGGTTTTTCTTATATTAAAAGAAGACAACAATAGGTGGTTTTTGTCCCGCATTGGGTTTCCACCTTAAATCTTGGTGTTCATGTGTGTTTCTTATGTGTGATGGTCTGTTTTACTGCACCTAGTTACTCTTTATATGGTTAATGAAGTACTGATGCACTGATTAAAGATCAACATATGATGAATTAACTAGTTTGTTGGATATACGCTAATTGCTTTAAACACAGTTGCATGTACACGCGAGTTCCCTTAACTGAAGTAGTGTATATAAATCTGATTATGGAAATGGAAAAATTATTGACTTGCTAATACTGATTCACCCCCCCCCCCCCCTCTCAGTATTATTTGCAACAACTTTCTTACATTACACCTACACATCTCACCTATACTAGACTGTTTATTTGCTTTCCCATTATTTAAACCTGATCCATCTTAACCTGAGATTTATTAAGCACTGAGATGGATCCAATTTCTCGAGGTGAAAACCTTTTTTTTTAGTGTAGAACTTGAAGAAAGGTTTGCACCTTGAGAGATTGGATCCCTCTCAGTTCTTAATGGGTTTGGGGTTAAGATGGATTTAGGTTAGTTCTATAATACTATAATATTTATATTTGTATTTATGTGTCTCTTTGTTATTCCCTCTCTCTATCTCACCCCCCAAACATACACACACTCTCTCTCTCCCTCCCCCCTCTTCCTCTCCCGCTCTTCCCCTTCTCTCTCTCTCTCTCTTCCCCTTCTCTCCTTCTTCATTTCTCTCCTTCTCTCTCTCTTCCCCCTGTTCTCCTCTCTCATTCACTCTCTCTCCATCGCTCCCTTGCCACTCCCTCTATCTCTACCTTTTTCCCTCTATGTATTTCTTCTTCCACCCCTCTCTCCCCGCTCCAATTCCATCTCTCTCACCTTCTATCTCTTAAGTCCACTCTCTTCCTTCCTCCCTCTATGTTCTCTCCCACCTCCCTCTGTCTCTCCCCCCCCCAACTTCTTCTTTCTCTCTCTCTCTCTCTCTCTCTCTCTCTCTCTCTCTCTCTCAAACTCTCAAACTCTATCACTATCTCCCTTCCTCTCTTTTTCTCTCTCTCCCCTCCATCTATGTGTCTTCATCTCTCTCACCCTTTCCCTTCTCTCCCTATCTCTCTCCTCTCGTCTTCTCTCTCTCCCTTCCTCTCCTATCTCCCTCTCTCTCTCTCCATCTCCCCGTTTTCACTCCCTCTCTTTCTCTTGATCTCTATCTCTCTCTGTCTTTATTTTTTTCCTACCCCCCCCCTCTCTCTCTCTTCCTTTGTCTCTATCCCTCTCTCCCACCTCGCTCTCTCTCTTCCTTTGTCTCTCTCCCTCTCTCCCACCTCACTCTCTCTCTTCCTTCATTTCTCTCCCTCTCTCCCACCTCACTCTCTCTCTTCCTTCCTCTCTCTCCCTCTCTCCCCCCATCACTCTCTCTTTATTTCTCTTTCTCTGCCCTCCAACTTTCTCACTATCTCCCTCCCCTTCTCTCTCTCTCTCTTAAATTTGATCACATTGTATTGTGTTTAAGAAAGTATCTAAATTAAAAAAAAAAATTAAAAAATTAAAAAATTAAAAATTAAAAATTTAAAAATTAATATATATTAAAGATAATAAATAATAAAAATAAATAAATAAATAAAATCATTTGGTTGTAAAATATTCAACCTATATTTTGGATCAATCATTCCAAAGAAAATAAAATAATGAATAACTTAATAAAATCATGCACTGTCTTTAATCTATTATTGTCAGTCACTTTGATTGATCTCATCCCTTAGATCCTTAGCTAAGATGGATCAAATCCAACCACTTCCTTGTCAATCCAATCCATACCCGAGGATCCCTCGCTTGTAAACCATGATTTTACCCTCAACCCAATTAACGAGATGAAGCTCAATTCCCTTAATATGGAAAACCTTACAAAGCTTTGAAAGGGAAAAACTGATTTTCCCTTCCTAAGCCCCAAGTAAAACAAATTTGTTGGGCATACCTCAAAACGTGCCAAGTTTGTCTCAAAACCGCCTCTTGACAATCCAATACTGGGCCACTAGGGGTCTAATCCCAACCTTTAAATAATTCATCAAAATTGCACGAAGAGGGAAAAAGAAGATGTTGGAAAGCAAATTTTCAACTCTTGGATGAATTAGGGGGTATGCTAGTAAATTCAAGATGCATAATGATGATAACCAATTGTTTCCCTACTTTCAACATACCCCCAAACTGAAATTCCTCTCATGGAATATCAGAGGCCTCAACTACAAAGGCAATCAATGACTCCTAAAAGAAAAATGGAAATCTAAAAGCCATGTGGTTATGATGATCCAAGAGACTAAATCCTCTAGTGAGGCAATTTCAAATATAATAAGTAAATGGGGCGAAGATTTTTGTGTGATCATGATAGATGCTCAAGGACATTTAAGGGGCCTTGCTAATTTGAAATTAAAAATTGAAGGTTTCTTGAAAAAAAAAGTTTGCAAGCTAGTTTATGTCTTATGGGCAATGGATTGAAATTGCAAAAGCACATAAACTTGAAAAATTTAGTTAAATTTTGCAAATATAATCATAGAAAAATAGACAAAATGTAGCATCACAAAACATCAATTTGATGACGGAGTTCACCGCTCCTCAGCTACGACTTTGTAGAATTTTTCCTACAAATCAGCTAGCTTTGATACCATGTAGAACCTTTTCTACAAATCAGCTAGCTCTGATACCATGTAGAAATTTCCCACATGTAGATCAACCTGGTAATGAAATGTACTAAAGCAAAACACTTGATCTAATTCTACAAACAATTTAGCGAAAGCTTAATCAACCATGAGCAACATCAATAAGAACACATATAACTGATAAGAAGGAACCAATCACACATAACACAGAAGAATTTACCCGAGGAAAGCACCTACCTAAAATCCCATCTCTGTATTATCATACAAGTGGAAATATAGTCCGGATTTCACAAAGCCTTAGCTCGGAAGCTATCCAGCTCTTAGTCCAATCCCTCTGCTGCTCATAAACAATCAAAGGCTTCTCATAAACCTTCTCCTCTGCCCTCCAAGCCTCCTATTTCCTTGTGCAGTTTCCTTGAGGTCCAGTGCTGCCACCTATGTGAATTAGCCTCTTCACACACTCACTAACCTCTGATCTAACTGCACAAACTTGAAGGAGATAAATCCTCGTCATGGATGAGCTTCCATTATAGGAAAAATATTCATCCAACTGATAGTACACTGTCCCTTCTCTGATCTCAACTGGGTCTATGTCTGAACTGACATGCATGAGTTATTTAAGCTATAATATTCAGTTATCTGAAAATAGTAGTTGTTACATGCATGCAAGCATTAAAAAACTGAATCTCATTAATTTAGACTACTTGTTAAATTAATCTAACTAGACTTGACCCAGTTAACTGAGCCAACTAATTACAACTCATCCTTATCTCTTTAACTGATGGATAAATTCATCAATTAATAGATAAACTGTTGCATGTCCTCACCTAGACTTCAAGTTTGTTTTTCCTTAACTAATTAACTCATGGAGATTAATTAATTAATATTTTAAACTGTTGTTAAGACCAAATTCGTTTTTACTTCCTATAGTTAGACCATGGACTGCTAAAAATAGGAAGGGACCCAGAAATGCTATTTTTAGAAGATTCTATTTTTAGCAGTTTCACCTCTCACCCAAGGTGGCCAAAATGCTCATTGGCCAAACTGCTATTTTTAGAAGTGTTATTTTTAGCAGTTCTATTTTTAGCACTTTCTAAATTAAGCATTTCTTGTTGCACACTTTTCAACAGACTTTGAGTACATATTTCAATGTTGGCCCTTTATATTATATGCTCAAAATATCAATTACATCAACATACAATGCTCAAATCACAAAAATAATCTACAAGCATGTACAAGTGAGCCTGAGTAACAATGATATCATCTTCTCACCTTATATATGATAGTGGGGAATTGATGATTAACTACCATTTTTGAAGAGCCTAAGCCATAACCAGAGCAACACCAAAAGTAGAGCCTCAAGCCTAAACCACAATCAAAGTTGCAGCCATAGTCAAAGTTAAGAATGTGATTCAGTTTACAGTCGTCTTCAAAATGAATTTAGGAGCACTTCCATTAACAAAAGTCTTTAGCTTCTAGCTAGATTCGAAAATGTTCCAGGAAATACACTAAGCATTCCAGAGTTGGTGGTCAGCATTAAACTATCACTAGTTGAGACCTCAATGGTCTCCCTTTTTAGAAAAATAGGGAGCACTTCCTTTGGCAGAAGACTTCAGCTTCTAGCAAGATTTGGAATTGTTCGAAGAACTCCATCAAGCGTTCCAATTTGAGACCACAATATTCTCCCTTTTTAAAGCATTAGGGAGCACTTCCTCTAGCTGAAGTCTTAAACTTCTAGCCATATTTGTAATTGTTCCAGGAATTGCACTAAGCGTTCTAGTTTTCGTGATCATCCTTAAACCACCGCCAATTGAGACCTTGAGTTCTCCCACCTTATACCATTATTTTAGAGAGCACATTCAACCATTTGTTGTCATGCATTTTTACATTTTTGTATTACAACTCTCTTCTTGGACTTATATATATATCTCTTCAGATTAGGGGGGGGAATGTTGGAAACCTTATCCGCTAAGGGTTATGTATGGAAAGTGAACCATGATAGGGAGTCCAAGAGACCATGGAAGATGAATCCAACGGTCACATAATGTATTTATATGCAACATCTTTGTGAATAATAATGAAATTTGTGTTTGTCTTTCATACTGGGTGCTCATTCCAACAGTAATTATAATTAATAGTTAATAATTTTATTTTTATTTATATTTTATGTAATTTGACAAAGTCAAATGTTTAGATAACATAACATAATAGGATTTTACAACATCTCTTCCATACTGTAATAGAGAGCGTCTCTCAACTAAAAAATGTAATAAAATTAAGTTCAAAAAAAAGAAAAAAAAGAAGAAGTTATAAAATATTTTGATTGTGAAATGAGAGATGGTTTTTGGGAATGTGGTATTGATGAGCCATGATATTAATCCATGGTAATGTAGCAAAGTTTATATTTACAAGTTAATAATATCCATGGTAAAGTGGGGGTAAATGTCCACGGTTAAAAATCTTGTTATATTGTAAATATTAATTTTTTATGTGCTTATTAATGAAATTTAAATATGGCTGCAAAATTTGTCGAAAATCCTTGAAACCATGCAACTCCTAATGACAACAAACTGATCTACAAAAGACACAAGATTTCTCTACCAAAATTCCGTGGAAAGAAAACAACGAATCGAAACACAATCACACATAAATGTATGTGGGGAACCCAACTGGGAAAAACCCCCCTTGCTTATATTAAATCAATCTTGCAATAGTGATAAACTCCTCACAAGAACTGCCCAACACTTAGCCAAATCAACTTACAAGGATACTCCTATTTCCTTGCACAATTCAACCCCTAAAAAATAGGAAAATATCCTATTTCCTTGCATAATTCCCAAGGGAAATTGCTCTGCTTGCTTCTCAATCTCCCACACAAAATCACATGTACAATGAATAAATAGATTCGTGCCTTCGTCTAATCTCAATAGGCAATTTGAATTGCATGACCTACTAGGGATAAATTTAGTAGTTGCAACTAGTTAACTAAGAGTCAGTTGAGTTAACAAAAGTCACTACTCAACTAAACTCAAATTTATCTCTTTTCTAGAACTAGAGATCAGTTAACTGATAAACACTAGAGATAACTCCACTAGATAGCTAATTTTAGCCATCAACTAGTCCAAAACTCAGTGAAAGCCATCTAACTCGAATTACTAAACTAGTGATAGGCCACATCACACATGTTAACTGACAATTAACTCAAGTAGCTATGGGACTGAATCCAAATTAGCATCTTTGACTAAGGTAGAAGTCAAAGAAGCCTTTCCTTGCTACAATTTCAACAAAACTATTATTTTGACTTATATGGTAAAATGAAGCTTAATTTATAACTATTATTTACATCTTATATATTTTAATGTGACAAAGGGTTTAGATATATCTCAAAAGTAATTATAATCCTTTTACTTTTAGATTTAATTAAAAAAAATGTTATAAAATTAAATTCAAATAAAATATTTATAAACATTTTAGTTGTCAAATAAGAGATGGTTTTTGGATATGTGGTATTTATGAGTCAACGTATCTGCAGATGGTATTGTAACAAAGTCTATCTACAAGAGTGGACAATGGTTAAAATGTTGTTATATTGTAAGTATTGCAGTTTTATATGCTTATTAATTAAATTTAAATATGGTTACAACATCATTATATTAATTTATAAGGTAAAATGGATCTTAGGTACTACTTATATATTTTAACGTGATATTTATATTATAATTTCCTTTTATCTAAAAAAATGTTAGTAATTTTATTAATAAACACAAAGTTTCAATATAATAAATTGAATTTTATTATTTTTAACTTTTTAAGACAGTACAACATTTCCTCCTTATTGGGCTTTATATCATTGTTAACCTTTTATCATTATAGTGTTTAGAAAACCTTTAAGTCTTTAATAATTGAACATATTGAGTTGACATGTAAAAATGTATACATACTTTCTTACATTACACCTACACATCTCCCATATACTCAACTATTTATTTGCTTTCCCATTATTTGAACTAGATCCATTTTAACCTGATCTATAAAGCACCAAGAGGGATCCAATCCGTTGAGGTGAAAACCTCTTTTTTTAGTGTAGAACTTGAGGAAAGGTTTGCACCTCAAGAGATTGGATCCCTCTCGACGCTTAATGGGTTTGGGGTTAAGATGGATTTAGGTTGGTTATATAATACTATAATATTTTTATTTGTATTCATGTGTCTCTTTGTTATTTACTCTCTTTATGTCACCCCCTAAACATACACACTCTCTCTCCATATCTCTCTCCCTCTCCCTCTTCCTCTCCCTCTCTTCCCCTTCTCTCTCTCTCTCTCTCTCTTCCCCTTCTCTCCCTCTCTATCTCTCTCCTCTCTCTCTTCCCCCCGCTCTCCTCTCTCTCCCTCCCTCTTCCTCTCCCTCTCTTCCCCTTCTCTCTCTCTCTCCCCCCCCTTCTCTCCCTCTCTATCTCTCTCCTCTCTCTCTTCCCTCCTGCTCTCCTCTCTCCCACACTCCATCGCTCCCTTGTCCTCCGTCTCTCTCTAAACCTTTCTACCTCTATGTATTTCTTCTCCCCCCCCCTCTCTATCCCCCTCCAATACCATCTCTCTCTCCTTCTCTCTCTTGACTCCTCTCTCTTCCTTCCTCCCTCTCCCTTCTCTCCCACCTCCCTCTATCTCCCCCCCCATCTCTCCCTCTCTCTCTCTCACACTATCTCGGTCCCTCTCTGCTTCTCTCTCTCCCCTCAATCTATGTGTCTCCATCTCTTTCTCTTCCCTATCTCTCTCCTCTCCTCTCCTCTTCTCTCTCTTCCCTCCTCTCCTCTCTCCCTCACTCTCTCTCCATCTCTCCCTTGTCACTCCCTTTCTCTCTCTCTCCATATCTATCTCTCTATGTCTTTGTTCTTTCCTCCCTCTTTCTTCCCCTCCAACTCCATCTCTCCCTCTCTCCCTCTCTCCTCTCTCTCTCTTCCTTCCTCTCCCTCCCTCTCTCCAACCTCGCTCTCTCTCTTCCTTCGTCTCTCTCCCTCTCCCACCTCGCTCTCAAATCTAGGTGGATGTCAGTGGCCACCCACCTATCCCACTTGGACCCCCACAACTGTTTCTTTCAGTTTTTCAGTTTCCGTAATTGTAGCACAATTTACTATTTTTAACAGTTTTTCGGGTCGTGAACTTCCGAAGCCATTTTGAGGCCCTAAACGATGTTTTTTGGGAAAACCGGGAGCAACATGAGTTGTTGACGAATGTTTCTCTTCCCAAAGTTATAGCCCTCAGATAGATATTTCTAATGAGCTATTGTACGCGTCAAACGAAGATCGGATGCCAAAGTTACGACCCCAGGAAGTTGATGTACCAATTTACCCAAATGGGGCCCACAATTTGGTGTTTCATCTTCTAGGATTAGGTTTTTGGATGTTTATGGTTTTCCATTGTTTCTCAACAATAAATAGGCCTTCGAGCCTCATTGTAATAGAGTTCAGAGGCATGTAGCCGCCACATCTCTTCTTAGAGATAAGCAACCATCGCCCTAGCTGGTTTATTTCCATTTCTATTTTTAAGCATATTTTAGCATTTTACAGTAATGAAATGAAGTATTATTTCTGCTGCATATCTGCATTTATGGTTATCTCTATAATTTGTTGCATTTTTATTTAAATCCGGATCAATGGTATCAGAGCGGTTTGCTTTTTTTTTTTTTTCTTTTCATGTCCCCAACAAGGTTAGGATATAAGGAGTTAGGGCTTGAACTAGTTGAACCTTTGCAAGACCAGCCTCACAAATCCCAATGATCTCCCATGGCGGATGAAAAGAAAGACGAGGGGGTAGGAGATCCTATAAAAATTTTGCTCGAAGAAGCCCTTGAGTAACAAAGGAATGTGATGATGGACAACTTTGCGCAGAACCTTCAGTGGCTACCCAAAGGTGACGCATTGGCTTCCAACAGCTACTCTGGAAATGCCACACCCTTTAAGGTACAAGTTAATTTTGAAATCCCCATCTTCGAGGGTCAAATAGACGGGGATGCAGTAGATAAATGGTTAAATCTGCTAGAAGGGTATTTTTCTGTTCATGAATTTTCAAGTTGGGAAAAGATTGTTTTCGCTCTTCTCAAAGCAACCCCCCACATCAAGGACTGGTGGGAAACCTACTGCGAGCAGAAGGATGAAAGTACAGGCTCATTATTTTTAGCCGCACCCACTTGGAGTTCATTCCAGGATGCCATGAAGGAGCAATACTACCCTGTCAAAAGCTATGAGGACAAATACATAAAGTGGACCACGTTGCGGCAGAGAAGGAACCAAGATGTGCCAGAATTCATAAACATTTTTCATACCCTTCACACACAATTGGGTATAAAGGATTCTTAGTTTCATTTGGTACTCAAATACCATGAATGCCTACACAGGTAAATCCAGGAAGAGATGGAGTTCCTGAACATCTCCTCGCTCGGCACGGCGTACCGATACACTGTCAAAATCGAGCAGAAGTTCAAACAAAAGAAGTGAGACATTAGATCTATGAATCCGAAGCAAGGGAAAGGCTTCCACAAACTAAGACAGGGCAACCCAAGACAACCTGTCGAAGCCACAAGAAAAGAACAATACCATGAAGTCGAAGAAGGACACAGGAAAGTGGTGTGAGTTCCATAAGAGCCCCACTCACAACACAAGTGAGTGTTGGACCAAGTAGTCGTTAGTGACCGAGTTGAAGGCTTCAAAATCAGATACATGTTCCAACCCTAAGTCAAAACCTAACAAGGGGAATGGCAAAGGGAAGCAGATCATTGACGCGGACCCTAGCGCCACTGTTGCCAATGCCAAGATACGGAAGAATGAGCTCAAAGATCCAGAGGAGGGGGAGCATCTTTTCCACTCACAGATGTGGGTGAAGGGTTCACCGCTTCAATTCATTGTCGACAATGGCAGCCCAAAGAACCTCATTTCAATAGAGGTCGTGAAGTGGTTGGGCCTACTGACTACACCACACCCACAACCGTACAATATCAGGTGGCTTGACCAAGGAAAAGATCTTCGGGTTCACAAGCAGTGTCGCCTTCCCTATAGCATAAAATCCTTCATAGACGAGGTATTGTGTGATGTTACACCTCTGGATATTTGTGATGTATTATTAGGCCAGCCATACTTGTGGAGGAGACATGCTATGTATGAGTCAAGGCCTAGCGATGTTATTATTTCTTTGGGTAATTCATTACACAGGATACCGGAGGTAGCTCCACCCACTGCCACCTCTTTGATTGCTGCTAAGAAAGGTAGCAAGCTCATCTCACAGACTAGGACATTTATTACATCCATGACCCCTGCCAAGGGTTCCTCCATGTAGCAGCAACAACAGAGGGATACGGTCATGGAAGAACATAGGAACAACTTCTCCTCACCCACAGGGCCACCACATAAGTTTGAGGTGGGTGACAAATTTTGGTTACATATGCAGAAAGAACGACTTACAAGAGTCCATCAGAAGCTCAGACCACTCCGACATGGTCCTTACACCATTACCAAGGTTGTGGGAAACAATGCTTTGGAGCACAACATTCCCCCATTCCTTCGCTTGCACTGAGTGTTCAATGTGGACCGTCGTCAACCATGCTTCCCACCATTACTGAACACAACAGAGGTTGCATAACAGCTCACCAGGGACCAAGTTCAGCAGATGGAGGAACTCAACGCAATGGGGACCATTGCTTCCTAAGGGGAGAGGAATGATCCGGGTGGATGTTGGTGGCCACCCACCTATCCCACTTGACCTCCACAATTGTCTCTTTTGGTTTTTCAGTTTCCGTAATTGTAGCACAATTTACTGTTTTTAGCAGTTTTTTGGGTCTTGAACTTCTGACACTGTTTTGAGGCCCTAAACGACAATTTTTGGGAAAATTGAGATCAACATGGGTCCTAGATTGATGTTGCTCTTCCCAAAATTATTTTCCTCTGATAAATCTTTCTAATGAGCTATTGTAAGCGTTAAACAGAGATCGGATGCCAAAGTTACGACCCCGGGAAATTGATGTACCAATTTACCCAAATGGGGCCCACAGTTTGATGTTTCATCTTCTAGGGTTAGGTTTTTGGATGTTTAGGGTTTTCCATTGTTTCTCAACAATAAATAGGCCTTTGAGCCTCATTGTAACACAGTTCAGAGGCATGTAGCCGCCACATCTCTTCTCAGAGATAAGCTACCATCGGCCTAGCAGGTTTATTTCCATTTCTATTTGTAAGAAAATTTCAGTATTTTACAGTAATGAAATGAAGTATTATTTCCGTTGCATATCTGTATTTATGGTTATCTCTTTTTTTTGTTGCGTTCCTATTTAAATCCAGATCATTGGTATCAGAGCGGTTTGCTTTTTCTTTGTTTTTCTTTGCATGTCCCCAACAAGGTCAGGATATAAGAAGTCAGGGCGTGAACTGGTCGAACCTTTGCAAGACCAGCCTCGCAAATCCCGACGACCTCCCATGGCGAATGAAAAGAAAGACGAGGGGGCAGGAGATCCTATAAAAAATTTGCTCGAAGAAGCCCTCGAGCAATAAAGGAATGTGATGATGGACGACTTTGCGCAAATCCTTCAGCGGCTACCCAGAGGCAACCATCGGCTTCCAAAAGCTACTCTGGAAATGCCACACCCTTTAAGGTACAAGTTATTTTTTAAATCCCCACCTTTGAGGGTTAGATATACGTGGATGCCGTAGATAAATGGTTAAATTTTCTAGAAGGGATTTTTTTTTGTTCATGAATTTTTGAGTCAAGAAAAGATTGTTTTTGCTCTTCGCAAAGCAGCCCCCCACGCCAAGGACTGGTCGGAAACCTACTACGAGCAGAAGGATGAAAGTACGGGCTCACTATTTTCAGCCGCACCGACTTGGAGTTCATTTCGGAATGCCATCAGGGAGCAATACTACCCTGTCAAAAGCTATGAGGACAAATACATAAAGTGGAACATACTGTGGCAGGGAAATGACGAAGATGTGTCAGAGCTCACAAACATTTTTCATACCTTTTGCACACAGTTGGGTATAAAGGATTTTGAGCTGCATTTGATACTCAAATACCGCGACTTCCTACACAGGTACATCTAGGAAGAGATGGAGTTCCTTAACATCTCCTCGCTCAGCACGGCGTACCGATACGCTGTCAAAATTGAGCAAAAGTTCAAACAACAAAATCGAGACTTTGGATCTGTGAATCCAAAGCAAGGGAAAGGCTTCCACAAACTGCAGAACTAAGGACAAAGCCAAGACAGGGCAACCCAAGACAACCCGTCGAAGCCACAAGAAAAGAAAAACACCATGAAGTCGAAGAAGGACACAAGAAAGTGGTGCGAGTTCCATAAGAGCCCCACTCACAACACAACTGAGTGTCGGACCAAGCAGTCGCTGGTGACCGAGTTGAAGGCTTCAGAAGCAGATTCATGTTCCGACCCTGATTCATAACCTGACAAGGGAAATGGCAAAGGGAAGCAAATCATTAACGCGGAGCCCAACACCACTGTTGCCACCACCAAGATCCAGAAGAATGAGCCCAAAGATCCAGAGGAGGGGGAGCGTCTTTTCCACTCACAGATGTGGGTGAAGGGGTCATCGCTACAATTCATTATCGATAGTGGCAGCCAAAATAACCTCATTTCAACAGAGGTCGTGAAGCGGTTGAGCCTACTTACTACACCACACCCGCAGTCGTACAGTTTCGGGTGGCTTGAACAAGGACAAGATCTTCGAGTTTTCCAGTGGTGCCACCTTCCATATAGCATCAAACCCTTCACAGACAAGGTATTGTGTGATGTTACACGTCTGCATGTTTGTGATGTATTATTAGGCCAACCATACTTGTGGAAGAGACATGCTGTGTATGAGTCAAGGCCTCGCGCTGTAATTATTTCTTTGGGTAATTCATTATACAGGATACCGGAGTTAGCCCCACCTACTGCCACCTCTTTAATCACTGCTAAGAAAGGTAGCAAGCTCATCTCACAGACTAGGAAATTTATTTTGTGTTTGGTTCGCTCCCAAAGTAAGGGGAAGATCATCACCACATCCATGACCCCCGCAAAGGGTTCCTCCATGCAGCAACATCAACAAAGGGATACGGTCATGGAAGAACATAGGAACAACTTCTCCTCACCCACAGGGCCACTACATAAGTTTGAGGTGGGTGACAAAGTTTGGTTACATATGCAGAAAGAACGCCTTACAAGAGCCCATCAGAAGCTTACACCACTCCGACATGGTCCTTACACCATTACCAAGGTTGCGGGAAACAATGATTTGGAGCACAACATTCCCCCATTCCTTCACTTGCACTGAGTGTTCAATGTGGACCGTCATCGACCATGCTTCCCACCATTACTAGACACAATAGAGGTTGCATAACAGCTCACAAGGGACCAAGTTCAGCATATGGAGGAACTCTACGCAATGGGGACCATTGCTTCCTAAGGGGGTAGGAATGATCCAGGTGGATGTTGGTGGCCACTCACCTATCCCAATTGGACCTCAACAACTATCTCTTTCAGTTTTTTAGTTTTCGTAATTGTAGCACAAATTACTATGTTTAGCAGTTTTTCAGGTCTTGAACTTCTGAAACCGCTTTGAGGCCCTAAACGACGTTTTTTGGGAAAACCAAGAGCAAGATGGGTCATAAATTGATGTTTCTCTTCCCAAAGTTATAGTCCTCTGATAGATCTTTCTAATGAGCTATTGTATGTGTCAAATGGAGATCGGATGCCAAAGTTACAACCCCGGGAAGTTGATGTACCATTTACCCAAACATGGCCCACAGTTTGGTGTTTCATCTTCTAGGGTTAGGTTTTTGGATGTTTAGGGTTTTCCATTATTTCTCAACAATAAATAGGCCTTCGAGCTTCATTGTAACACAACTCAGAGGCATGTAGCAACCACATCTCTTCTCAGAGATAAGCTACCATCACCCTAACTACTTTATTTCAATTTCTATTTGTAAGCATATTTAAATATTTTACAGTAATGAAATGAAGTATTATTTCTGTTGCATATCTATATTTATGGTTATCTCTGTAATTTGTAGTGTTCCTATTTAAATTCGGACCAGTGGTATCAGAGTGGTCTGCTTTTTCTCTGTTTTTCTTTCCATGTCTCCAACGAGGTCAGGATATAAGGAGTTAGGGCTTGAACTGGTCGAACCTTTGCAAGACCAGCCCGCAAATCCTGACAGCCTCCCATAGCGGATGAAAAGAAAGACGAGGGGGCAGGAGATCCTATAAAAAATTTGATCGAAGAAGCCCTC
The DNA here is from genome assembly GCA_000404065.3 of Pinus taeda. Lineage (NCBI taxonomy): Eukaryota > Viridiplantae > Streptophyta > Pinopsida > Pinales > Pinaceae > Pinus > Pinus taeda. The sequence continues at coordinate 63,337 of APFE031125580.1, read as the reverse complement.
GAGCGACAAAGGAATGTGATGATGGACAACTTTGCGCAGATCCTTCAACGGCTACCCATAGGTGATGCATCGGCTTCCAATAGCTACTATGGAAACACCACACCCTTTAAGGTACAAGTTAATTTTGAAATCCCCATCTTCGAGGGTCAGATAGACCCAGGTGTCGTAGATAAATGGTTAAATCTGATAGAATGGTATTTTTCTGTTCATGAATTTTCGAGTCAGGAAAAGATTGTTTTCGCTCTTCTCAAAGCAGCCCCCCACGTTAAGGACTGGTGGGAAACCTACTGCGAGCATAAGGATGAAAGTACGGGCTCACTATTTTCAGTTGCACCCACTTGGAGCTCATTTCGGGATGCCATGAAGGAGCAATACTACCCTGTCAAAAGCTATGAGGACAAATACATAAATTGGACCATGTTGCAGTAGGGAAGGGACCAAGATGTGCCAGAGTTCACAAACATTTTTCATACCCTTCACACACAATTGGGTATAAAGGATTATGAGTTACATCTGGTACTCAAATACTGTGGCTACCTACACAGGGACACCCAGGAAGAGATGGAGTTCCTGAACATCTCCTCGCTCGGCACGACATACCGATACACTGTCAAAATCGAGCAGAAGTTCAAACAAAAGAAGCGAGACTTTGGATCTGTGAATCCGAAGCAAGGGAAAGGCTTCCACAAACTACAGAACCAAGGACAAAGCCAAGAGAAGGCAACCCGAGACAACCCGTCGAAGCCACAAGAAAAGAACAACACCACGAAGTTGAAGAAGGACACAAGAAAGTGGTGTGAGTTTCATAAGAGCCCCACTCACAACACAAGTGAGCGTCAGACCAAGCAGTTGCTGGTGACCGAGTTGAAGGCTTCAGAATCAGATACATGTTCCGACCCTGAGTTAGAACCCGACAAGGGGAATTGCAACGGAAGCAGAACATTGACGCGGAGCCTAGCACCATTGTTGCCACCGCCAAGATCTAGAAGAATGAGCCCGAAGATCCAGAGGAGGGGGAGTGTCTTTTCCACTCACAGATGTGGGTGAAGGGTTCATCGTTGCAATTCATTATCGACAGTGGCAGCCAAAAGAACCTCATTTTAGCAGAGGTCGTGAAGCGGTTGGGCCTACCAACTACAACATAACTGTAGCCGTACAATATAGGGTGGCTTGACCAAGGACGAGATCTTCGATTTCGCTAGCAGTGTCGCCTTCCCTATAGCATCAAACCCTTTATAGACGAGGTATTGTGTGATGTTACACCTCTGGATGTTTGTGATGTATTATTAAGCTGGCCATACTTGTGGAGGAGGCATGTTGTGTATGATTCAAGGCCTCACACTGTTATTATTTCTTTGGGTAATTCATTATACAGGATACTAGAGGTAGCCCCACCTACCGCCACCTCTTTGATCGCTGCTAAGAAAGGTAGCAAGCTCATCTCACAGACTAGGAAATTTATTTTCTATCTGGTTTGCTCCCAAAGTAAGGGGAAGATCGTCACCACATCCATGACCCCCGCAACGGGTTCCTCCACGCAGCAATAGCAGCAGAGGGATACAGTCATGGAAGAACACAGGAACAACTTCTCCTCACCCACAGGACCACCACACAAGTTTGAGGTGGGCAACAAAGTTTGGTTAGATATGCAGAAAGAACACCTTACAAGAGCCCATTAGAAGCTCAGACCACTCCGACATGGTCCTTACACCATTACCAAGGATGTGGGAAACAATGCTTTGGAGCACAACATTCCCCCATTCCTTCGCTTGCACCGAACGTTCAATGTGGACTGTTATCGACCATGCTTCCCACCATTACTGGACATAACAGAGGTTGCATAACAACTCACCAGGGACCAAGTTCAGTAGATGGAGGAACTCATTGCTTCCTATGGGGAGAGGAATGATCCAGGTGGACGTTGGTGGCCACCCACCTATCCCACTTTGACCTCCACAACTATCTCTTTTAGTTTTTCAGTTTCCGTAATTGTAGCACAATTTACTATTTTTAGCAGTTTTTTGATTCCTGAACTTCCGAAGCTGTTTTGAGGCCCTAAACAACGTTTTTTTTGGGAAAACCAGGAGCAACATGGGTCATAATTTGATGTTTCTTTTCCCAAAGTTATAGTCCTCGGATAGATATTTCTAATGAGCTATTGTACACGTCAAACGAAGATCGGATGCCAAAGTTACGATCCCGGGAAGTTGACGTACCAATTTACCCAAACGGGGCCCACAATTTGGTGTTTTATTTTCTAGGGTTAGGTTTTTGGATGTTTATGGTTTTCCATTGTTTCTCAACAATAAATAGGCCTTCAAGCCTCATTGTAACACAGTTTAGAGGCATGTAGCCGCCACATCGCTTCTCAGAGATAAGCTACCATCGCCCTAACTGGTTTATTTCCATTTCTATTTGTAAGCATATTTTAGTATTTTATAGTAATGAAATGAAGTATTATTTCCGTTGCATATATGTATTTATGGTTATCTCTGTAATTTGTTGCATTCCTATTTAAGTCTGGATCACTCTGTCTCTTCCTTCCTCTCTCTCCCTCTCTCCCACCTCACTCTCTCTCTCCCCCCATCACTCTCTCTCTCTTTCTCTTTCTCCGCCCTCTAGATTTGTCAGTATCTCCCTCCCCCCTCTCTCTTAAATTTGATCACATTGTATTTTGTTTATTTAAATTAAATAAACTTAATTGGTTGTAAAATATTCAACCTATATTTTGGATCAATCATACCAAGGAAAATAAAACACTGATTAACTTTAAAAAATTATGCATTATTTTTAATCTATTATTATTAGTCACTTTGTTTGCTCTCATCCCTTGGATCCTTAGCTAAGATGGATCTATGTTGGTTCTTAATAATATTGATTATATTATATAAATTTCAACACACACACACACACACACACACATATATTCTCATTTTTAATGTTATTAAAACCTTAATTTAATTTCTATGGGAATATTATTAGTAGTCGTGAGAATAGAGGGTTAAGATATATATCAAAAGTAATTGTAACATTTTTCTTTTTAGATTCGATTAAAAAATGTTAAAAAATTTAAATTAAAATAAAATATTTTTACCATGAAATAAGTTATGGTTTTTGGGCATGTGGTATCGATAAGCTATGGTATTGCAACAAAGCCTATTTACAAGTTAAAATACATGGTAAAGTGGGGGTAAAAATCCATGGTTGATAATTTTGTCATATTGTTATAGAATATTTTGATTGTGATATAAGTTATGATAAATGGGCATGTGGTATTGATAAGCCATGGTATTGGCCATGGTATCGTAACAAAGCCTATTCACAAGTTCATAATATCGATAACAAAGTGAGGGTGAATATCCATTTTGAAGAATCTTGTCATATTGTTATGAAATATTTTGATTGTGAAATATGTTATGTTTTTTGGGCATGTGGTATTGATTATTTTGATTGTGAACTAAGTTATGTTTTTTGGGCATGTGGTATTGATTAGCCATGAGAGTGGCCCATGGTATTGTAACGAAATATATTTACAAGTTGATAATATCCATGGTAAAGTGGGGATGAATATCCATGGTTAAGAATATTTTCATATTGTTATAAAATATTTTGATTGTGAAATAAGTTAAGTTTTTTGGGCACGTGGTATTGATAAGCCATGGTAGTGGTCCTTGGTATTGTAATATAGTCTATTTACAAGTTGATAGTATCCATAGTAAAGTGGGGGTGAATATCCATGATTAGGAATATTTTCATATTGTTATATCCATGGTTAGGAATATTTTCATATTGTTATAAAATATTTTGATTGTGAAATAAGTTATGTTTTTTGGGCATGTGGTATTGATAAGCCATGATATTGGCCCATGGTAATGTAACAAAGCCTATCTTTTACAAGTTAATAATATTCACGGTAAAGTGGTGGTGAATATACATGGTTAAGAATCTTGTCATATTGCTATAAAATATTTTGGTTGTGAAATAAGCTATGGGTTTTGGGCTTGTAGTATTGATAAAACATGTTATTGTAACAAAGCCTATTCACAAGTTAATAACAAAATCAAAATATAATATTTTTATTAATTTAACCTTTTATTATTAATTGAGCCAACATTTAAATGTTTACACTTGTTACGCAGTAATTTGTCACCGTTGGTCACCGTCCCTGTTACCCTTGCTTTCGCACATTGGAGGACGCATTTATGGACCTGTGACCAGTGACACAACTTAAAAACACTTGTATTGGATTCTCCTGAGTATGAACTTCAAACTCCCTGAAGACACCTTTTGCAGATTAGCCCTAAAAAGTGCCCTTTTTTCATTAGCGCGGGTCCACAGTGTCTTACCCGTGCCAATGGCTCAGTTCCTCCAAAGAGGGCGTGCCCATGGACGCTCTGTCATAGAGAAAAGCCCGCGCCACCTAAATTTGGTTATGATTTTTAGCCAGCGCGCACTGAAGTGTGTTTCCTCTTTGTTCATACAGTTCTCTGAGGGAAAAATCTCATGGAAGTGGTCGAGTGTCATCTTTTTATCCATGACAACCAAGTTCAGTGGCTATTCTAGGACAATGCTAAATATTCAGTAGGTGTCCGGATACAATGCATACTCCTTGCTCCTCCATCTATAAATGACTATCATCCTGCATTAAACCAACTAGTTTTGCTAGAGCTATTGTGAGTGCCAAGTTTATGCTGGAGTGATTGTGAGAATTGAGAACTATAGAGGGGTTATGCTGCCAAAATATTGAGAGAAAATAGGTCACTTTGTAAGGCGTATTTAGCTGCTTGCCCAGTCAGAGGAGGTTCAACGTCAGAACCCTTTGGTTGTAATCTTTCTCTGTTTTTACTGATTAATGAACGACTATCATTATGGTTCCACTCATGTGTCTTTCAATGGTATCTGAGTTATGTCTTTTCTGACCGATATATAATTGCATATACTGGATTTTACGCTTGTGTTTGTATCGTTCATTGCGTGTGCAGGTGTCCATTTACGTGGAGTGTAAGGATTGTGACCAGCCAAAGCAAAGGGACGGGAGCGACGTTTCTTCTACAAAAACTAGCATTGGATTCCAGGTAGATCATCATAATCAATCTCTGATTTATGGAATTAGGAACCTGCGTGTAGCGTGGTGTGATTGTTGCTAGACCCGTGTTGGGCTAATGGGATCCCCTCTGTCCGCAGAGGGGATTTACGAGTTCAACAAGGGGGTAACCTCCTTTGCTTTATACAAATTAATGATTCTTTGATGATACAAATGAAAAGACCTCCTTTCTATACATATATAGGAGTCTAAGGGGTCATAATATAATCAGAGCCGACATAACAATAATAATGTAAGGGCACAATAATAACAATAGTGGGCTTCTATGGCGCACAATGGTAACAATATGGGCACTACATGGGTACACCAATATAATAAGGGGGTTGTACTAGTAAGAATAAGTGGTTACACTAGTAGTATGGGGGCCTAACATGATCATACTATGGTGAAAAAATGGCAATGTCTACATATTTATGAGAAGATCACAAAAATATTGGGTTGCTGAAATCGATGCATTAGAATGGAAATTATGTATAAATATGGAGATGCTATGGAGTGATGCGAAAAAGGGGAAAGGACAGCTAATGTAGGTAAGATGTTATGTGGTCATTATTACACTTAAATAGATATGGTTGACTTTTTAAATGATATTTCATGCATAAAAGATTCAAAAGGAATTGGGAGCATAATCTCTTTTGAAATAAAGATAAAGAAATAAGAAAAGGGTTTATAATTACTACTGATGTTTGAAACATATGACTCCAATACCATCAGCAGAGCTCTGTTGCCCATAGGTGTTTATAACCTAGAAAAAGTTGCTTTTTCACCCTTTGGAACCATAATCCTTTATGTATGGCTAGGAAAGTGCCTTGTGATGTTAGGATGGAGGGTTGGTAACCAGATGGATCATAATGCCATTCACTGGGAAGGAGTGAAAGGTGGACAGGCCGACTCGTGGTTAGACCTCCTGTTTCAAGGACTTTTATTTTTCTCATGTGTCCATTAGATCATATGCCTGGTGTGGTGGCCATAGAGGGAATGCCACTTCATTGCTTCCTTATGATCATGGTAGGCTGGCTCATGATGAGACCCACTATCCTCCATCTAACAAATCATAGAATTGTTACTAAATATGTATATATGTTTTCTTTCCTCATTTTTTCTTTTATTTTATATAGCACTTCCTATTTATATATAGAGGATGGCTCAGCACTCCTTAAGACAAGGGATGGTGGAAGAAGTCTGAACATATCAATACAAGAAAATATGCTCGTATTCTTGTTTACTAATAGTAATCAAAGAGAATTATGAGAATTAGGGAAGAACTAGCATGACACAAGCAATCAATCAATTTGAGTTCTAGTGAAGATAAGGACAACAAAGTAATATAGATAGTTGTGTTGTCCACTTTTTCTAATCAATACAAAGCAATCTCATTAAAGATGATAATTTTTCTTTGATTTGCTTATTCTAGTAACCTCTAGTTTCGTATCCTTGCATATATTTGCATTCTTGCCTTCAAAGGATCATGAAGAGTGAAACATTATTCACAAAAAAAAGCACTCAAAAAAAGGTGTTGTTCCTTAAATGGAACAACTGATGTTCCTTAAGAGGAACAACAAAAAGATAATTGCACGCGCAATTGTTGTTCCTTAAGAGGAACAGAAGAAAGAAAAAAAATTGCACACGAAATTGTTGTTCCTTAAGAGGAAAAACAAGTAAAAAAAATGCAAGTGAAAGTGTTGATCCTTCTGTAGAACAAAATAAAAACAAACCGAAGCGAAACTGTTGTTCCTTAGAAGGAACAACAATAAGCAAAAATGATGAAACTATTGTTCCTTAGAAGGAACAGCAGTTGTTCCTTAGGAGGAACAACAACTATTCCTTAAATGGAACATCATAAAGCACACGCATACCAAACTGATGTTCCTTAGATGGAACGGTTGTTGTTATTTTTAAAGGGAACAACAACTGTTCCTTAAATGGAACAACATAGACAAATGTAAACGAGACTATTGTTCCTTAACTAGAACAGCTGTTATTCCTTAAGAGGAACAACATTTGTTCCTTAAGAGGAACATCAAACATTCAAAAACGAAAAATTGTTGTTCCTTAAATGGAACGATTGTTGTTCCTTAAGATGAATAGCAGATATTCCTTTAAACGAATAGAAAAAATATAAACACGCAAAATTGTTGTTCCTTAAGAGGAAGAACAGTTGCTCCTTAAGAGGAACAACAAAAATACCAACAGGCGAGATTGTTGTTACTTAAATCGAATGGTTGTTGTTCCTTAAGATGAATAACAATTGTTCCTTAAATGGAACAATAAAAATAGATCACACGTAGAACTATTGTTCCTTAAATGGAATGGTTGTTGTTCCTTAAGAGGGATAGTGGATGTTCCTTAAGAGGAACAACAAAATGCAAACGCGCATCACTGTTGTTCCTTAAATGGAATGACTGTTGTTCCTTAAGAGGAGCAAGAATTGTTCCTTAAGAGGAACATCAAAAATATAAACACGTGCAAAATTGTTGTTCCTTAAATGGAACGACTGTTGTTCCTTATGAGGAACAACAAAAATATAAACACACAAAATGCTATTCCTTAAGAGGAATCGTTGTTGTTCCTTACGAGGAACAATAATTGTTCCTTAAGAAGAACATCAAAAAGAAAACACACACAAAAATTGTCCTTCCTTAAATGGAATGGTTGTTGTTCCTTAAGAGGAACAACATTTGTTCCTGAAGAGGAACAACAAAAATATAAACACACAAACTATTGTTCCTTAATAGGAACATCAAAAAGAAAACACATGCAAAAATTGTTGTTCCTTAAATGGAACGACTGTTGTTCATTAAGAGGAACAACAATTGTTCCTTAAGAGGAACAGTGCAAAAAATACATAAAGAAAAAAGTGTTGTTCCTTAAATGAAACAACTACTATTCCTTAAGATGAAGAGTAGCAGTTCCTTAAATGGAACAACACTAAAATATGTACAAAAAGTAGTTTATACAAGAAAATTTTAAAAAGAAAAGTTTATATACAAAATTAAAAAAAAAATGAGTTGTTTACTGGATTGTTGTTGAGGATCGATTAACCTCCTCAGCGAGAATTTGCATGCTGGAATCTTCCTGTAACTATTGGTAAAGGATTCCCTAGCAATGACGCCAAAATGTTGAGGTATAAAAGGTGTCTTTTTAACTCCTAATTATCTTCACATTAGTTGTCAATCTGGGCAATATTTTCTATTTCAAGAGTGTACAGAGTTTGTGGCGGCTATTTACTCAAGAGTAATGTTTCTAAATTGCAGTACAGTGCTTTCAAATACAAGAGTAAATGGATGCTTTAAATAAAACTCACTTGCAACTAAATGAAACTCAATGCTCTAAAACTAAATCATTTATTCGACAAAGTAATAGCAATTATCAGTCAAGGATACAGTAGCAATAACTCATTCCTTGTTTAACTGATGTAAACTAAATCAAGCATAAATAAGATCCTCAATCTGAGAGCTTTGACGGTAATAGCCAATGTTCTTTACAGTTTTTGATCTCACACACACCACACTAAATAACCAATTGGAAACGGAAATGAATTAAATCAATAATGCTACTACCACTGATCAAAATGAGATAATTATTCTAACTCTATGAATGCTAAAAGGAAAACCTAAATGATTGTAGAAAGTAAACGAGAAGCAATGTTATATAATAGAAATGAACAACAAAACTTATGTAACTGCAATGAACAACAAAGCTAATTTACTGAAATGAATAGTGAAGCTCTGTAAGTAAAATGAGCAACACAACAATATACTTGAAAAAAGTAGTGATCTTGTTATGAGGGAAATGAACAACAATGCAATTCAATTACATCATATATAATGGACCAATTCCTTAAGTCTGGAAATGCGAAATAGTAAAGCGATGCAACTAAAATAGATAGAAATGAAACCAAACCATCACACGACAGAAATTGTAAAGGGATGATACAAGAACAACAACTGAGTCCACCAAGGCTCGGCCCTTAGCCACTAGTGAATACTGCCATATTACTTGTTTTTACCTCAACCTTGATAATGTTCATAGGAAGGCCATTAAGAGCATTGGGAGGTCTTCAAATATTCAGCTATGTAGTGTGTATAATTGTCTCTTTGGTTGCTTTATTTTTTTCATTATTTCTTTTCATTAACTCCTAATGGAATTTAGGTTCTTTGTATTTATTAGATAAAGTATTTTTTATTTAAAATTTTAAGATATAAGCCAAAATAAGTAAACAAATCTCCCATATAGCATTAACAAAGCATTGAAGCCCCATCCAAATCTCTATTTTAGTGTTGTTAGACTATTGCAATGTTATTTATAATCATATATAGGCAATTGAAGTGCCTACTATAGGTTTTACAGAAAATCTAGTTTGTTTCTTTTGTTCATTTCTGCAAACTATGGTTCTATAGTATTGATAAAGTATAGGTTCAACAAATAAAAGCCTATGCACAACTTCCGTAGCTTAGATCCACTAGGAATGGTTGAATTTGTGGTTTCCTTTAATGGTTATAAAGTTCGTCTTGGGTTTGATTACTTGTAGTGCCATTCGGGCTAGATAAGAATCTTCTACCATTGTCATGTGCTCTCTACTTCCTATTATTGTTATCTAGTGTTTTAGGTCTTCTTTATGTTTTGGCTAATATTTATATTGCATAATTAGTTTTATGGTTTTGGGTTGTTTTGTTTTTGTTTCTTTTGGACTATTTGATTGCATGTTTTTCTTCAAATTTTAATTTGAATAGTCGAAGAGTGAAATGAGAGGATGGTGAGGATCATAATTGCATGGAACTAAACAATCATTCTTCCTATTATAATCTAGTTTTCATACAATGAAAACTCTACATTGTGGAAACTTTCAAATCTTTCTTTGGAAACAATCAAACTGCACATATCATATTCTTCACTGCATTTCCTTCACACTAATGATAACCACTAAAAGAAAATCATAACTAAAATTAATTGAAATTTTTCTTTGACAGTACACTAAAATTAGATTACAATATTATGGCTTTAGAATATGTTTTGAGAGGTAACTCTTAAAGGAAACAAATTCGCAACTCAAAATGAGCTAGGGAATGGAAATACATTTGTCTGCAAGTGCTTCCGGGGAAATCCCCTTTAAAATAGGGTTTAAGAACAAGGTCACATTGGGATCTATTGAATGATATCCCTATTTGATTAGATTCTCATGGTATGGTTTATGCATATACAAAGGTTTCTTTTGGGAGGTTACAAGCTCGATACTATAACCACACATGTGGATCTAAGCCATGAATATTTCATATAGTTCTTTGGTTGTAGGCAGTAACCTTACTGGCATATATTTTAGAGAACATATATGCATCCTTTTGATTATTTTGTGCTTCTAATATATGGGGAAGACATTCGTCAAAAGTCAAATCTTTAGGGAAGTTGTTAGTAATAAATGAAATGTCTATTAGACATTGGGCCATTAAGCAGGAGATCATTGTAACCATCTAGAATAGATTTACAATTGACTTGGCCCCTTATTAAACAATATCTAATGAAGGGAAGGGTCATTGAGCCACCTATTTTCTTGTAATTCTTCTTATATTTGTTAGACTTGTGCTACTTCTTTAAATATATTTGGCCATAGGTGTCACTACATTTTTAGTATAAAACTCTACTTTCCATAGTGGGTGACTTTATCCCATGGCATGCTTGTATCTAATAGGGCCTTCCTCCTAAAGTGGAGAGTCCACCTCAACATAAATGTAGGATTGATCACACATTAAGCTAGACCTGGACTCAAGGAAAATTTTGAGGATGGAAGTTTATAATAAAGTTTAGAAACCTTGACGAATCTTACTAGTCCCTAATATGAAAATTGTAAAATGTTTGGTAATATTTTGGTAAAAATATTTATTTCTAATGATTTTATATTAGTTTATATAGCATTTTGGTGATTTTTAAGCTAAAATAATATTATACTATAAAATTTGGGGAAATCATTTTTAGAAAAAATGGAAATTTGTGAATCATTTTTTTGGAAAAAACATGGAAAACTAGCACACCTACAAATATTAGCCCCTAAAACTTTCCCTTCTTGGACTTGCCTATCTCTAGGGGAGTTATTATTGTTCCTGTTGGACACCTAATCCTCTAAGGCTTGGTGTGGAAGTTGAACAACCAAAGCGAGTCCAAGGGACTACTTGGAATATGAATCCAAGGGTCACACCATGTACTATAAATCTATATCATTGTCAATAATAGATGTACTCTCATGCTTATCATTCACACTATGTGTCTATCATGTATGTTTTTAACATGGTATGAGAGAAGGCATACTCCTACCTTCAATTTGAGCCACTGGTATTGTGGCCTTTCTCTACATGTCAGTTTTGTCTGTCACAACTACACCTAAGTGTTGCGCCATTCCTCATTGTGCACCTGTCCATAACGCTCCATTAATTTGTTATCTATTAGAAATTTGTTGCCTCTCCTTTGCATACTTGTCTCGTAGAAACGCTTTCTTCTATAAACTATCTACCCTGTGAAGTTACATACAACCACATTCCCCCCCCACATTGGTTGCATTCTGAAATTGTTCATTGTTCCACTGTTTGAGCTCTAAGATAATGTGCAGAGGTACAACCCGGTTATCTCAACGATTCTGTAGAAGTTGTCAAGGTTAAATTATAACACGGTTAATGCATGAATTCAATTGAGGGCCAGTTCTATCAATAAATTATTGAGGACTACTTTATTTAGGAAAAACATACTTTGTAATATGGTTGAATTACTAAGGGTACATAAAATTTGGCACATTAATAGAGTAGGGACCTTTGCAATTGGTTGGGAACATAAGGTTTGGCCTATGTGTTAATTATAACTTATAGTGTTTTTCGTTTAGAGATACAAACTATTTCCTTATACAATTGTGACATGTAAGCTACTTGATACCTACAGTTGTCCATTGGAATGAAATTTGAACTCAAAAAAAAGGGGCACTGTTATCCTAAGATTTAAATTACTTTTTTCTACACAAAGTGTTGATGAATTGTAACCCAAAACAATTTTCATAATAGAGGATTGTCTCTTATCAGTCCTCATCATGACTCATGGGAGAGGAACTATTTCTTCTAAGAGGTTGTTTGTTTTCAGAGAAACTTTGTGCCACAAGACACATGGAGGAGTAGAGTGAATGGAGTCGTAGTTGAGTTTGATCTTTTGGGGGCTTCATTGGTGTGGAGTATTTGTACCTTGCCATCAACATAAATTGGGTGCAACCATATAGGAGGATCTATCTGATTACCTTGAAGGAGAGAACATGGTATAGGAGGAGTTAGAGAATCAACGTAGCAAAAGGAAGTGGAGAATGTATGTGGGCAATCATGACCTGGGTGTTTTTAGCGTGTTAGCTCTACTATATTGCTAAATCATGTCAGTGTTTCATCTAGAATCTCTCACCATATACCACGCTACCATTACATTAAATCCTTCTCTAGTCCATACAGCCCTCATACCTCGGCATCGAAGCATTTATTTGCACCCAGATAATGCTTCCTTCCTGGTTTTGAAGCTGCTCAACGTACAATTGAACGTTGCTCCTCCATACAAATGTGTTGCCCATAAGCCACAATAATTTGTAATCCTGAATACCGTCTTTGATCTAAAGAGCCAAATAATTTATGAAATTTAAAAGGATATTCTGGTATGAAAGCCCAATATTCTAATGGTTTGGCTTCATGCAGAAAAGAATTAGCTAAGCCAAGCAAATATGCTCATTGTTGACTCCTTAACTGAGTTTGGGGTGTAATGTCATTTATGTTGAAGGGCCTTCCATTCTCTGGGTTTACAAAATCTCCATAATCCTAATTATAACGTATAGAGAGATATAATGTATACTCTACTCCTTTCTACTACTTGTTAGAACTCGATCATTTTATTCATGGTCCTGTTGCTAAATAGAAGGACCGAATAGATCTTTACCTAGTTTGAATTATTCCAATTAAAAGGGGAGATTTTGTGTTGCATTTCTCAATTATTGATGCCCAGAGATTTGGTTTTAAGGAGGGAGTGTTTCTACACTAATTCAAGAGGCTTATTTGATGTATGTGCTAAAAAATTGGAAGCTAGTTCATAGGGATCAAAGTTTTGTCTGAAGGGGACTGAGTGGGGTTTTCTTTCTCACAGAGTTGAGCCAATAGTTATATATATATATCACCATCAAACCAGGCCTGATTTCTTCCTTAGAATGAGTTATTTCTAAGAAGAAGATGGAAGATGTTGTTTTATTTATGAGCAGAAGAATTGCTCTAGGAGTGTGGCAGTGAAGGAGGAAGAGTCATTCTTTTGTGCACTCAATTATCACTTGCGTTCTCCTATAATTCCAGATTTGTGTGTGCCTCTTGGATCATTTTTTCTACGCATGTAGCCACTTGTATATCAGAGACCGAGTTGATTTCTTACACCTGTAGCAGCGATTTTTGAGAGAAAGACGAGTTGTTATCATCTTTCTTGCAGGGTAGCAACCTATCACTATAGATTTGCATTTCCTAGTCCTTTAGTAGCTCATCCTTGGAATGGAACAGACTAATGTGATTCCTGTAGTAGCTCTTTCGGAGTGCGAAGTTGAGTTCAAATAGTCCCAGATCCACCCATTTAATCTTTTTCCACTGGGATAAATTACCAGGTGTATTCTCTGCATTAGTATTATAAAAGTTTGGCATTTCTCTCTGTGATGGTTTGAAACATTGAAGGTTGCAAACTGAGTTTTATTTATTTTAGATTATTGTTGATGAATTGAGTTGATCTATTGAAGTTTAAAAATCACTGAAATTGGCAATTTAATAGAGTTATTAAAAACTCTAATTATGTCAACTATTAAAAGAACAATCAACATTAGCAAGAAAACCCTTTTTCACATTCAAACTTGCTTGCAACATACACAAGAGTAGATTTCTTTTTTTCAGCTTGAATCCCAGCTTCAGCAAGATGAGTTACAACAAAGTAAGCATCATAACATCCATCAACAACCAGCAAGTGGTCAAATTAGTAACATTCACAGAAACTCCCATCAGCAACAAATCAATAATCTTGATATAGTACCCAATGAAGGAGAATAATTGCGTGCAGAAGCAGAAGTTCAGTTTACAATTCCCAAGCCCATCATTAGACCTTGGGAAGAGCGTTTCCACAACAACCACAGAATAGGTCTTGGATATGATAAGGAGGTTTCCTTCATATTCTAGATTACTCAAATCCCATCTAGTTCCAGAGTGTTGGATTCCTACATGACAATTCACCTTCATTTGTTCCAGATTTTTCTCCTCTTCCACAACAACAACAATAGATTGTGAAGTGGAAACACTATGACTGAACTTGCCATATGAAAGATCATTTTTTTGATATTCATCTATGTAAGCATTGTCATAAAACTAATTATTTTTCAAAAAATGCTTCAGAAACAAGCCTCCTGTAAGAACAAAGATTCATCTTGGTTGGATCGCTTCTTGGCAATGGGCTTCAACAACCAAGAAGATATTTCAATCATATGTCTAAACTTCTTCTAGAGTATTGAACAATCTTGTAGTTGAGTTTTCTCCATAATCTCACCTTGAATTTGACAGGGGGTGGGGGGGAGTGATAGTCATCTAGAAGCTTCAAAGCCACATCAAGCGAGCCTAAGACACAACCTATCAACTAGATTCAGAGATGTAGGCAGAGGCAAAGATGACCCTAAGCATGCCTTCAGTTGGTGATACCTTTCCAAGGAATTTGGGACACTTACTATAGCAGAAGACTTCAACTTCTTGCTAGTTTTGGAAGAGTTCCAGGAATTGCATTAAGCATTTTAGAGTTGGTCATCATCATTAAAGCCTCACAAGTTGATACCTCCATTTTTAGGTTGATGTTCTCCCTTTTATGCGGGGTGAGACGTCCCTTTCAAGGTTGAAGGTTTCCCTCTTCAAAACATTAGGAGTACTTCCTCTAGCAGAAGACCTCAGCTTCATGCTATATTTAGAAGAGTTCCATGAACTGCAATAAGAATTCCAATGTTGTTGGTAATCGTTAAACCACCCCCCTTTATACCAACATTTGAGAGAGCACATTCAGCCTAGTTCTACCATGCATTTTTGCATGCTTTGTATTATATCTCTCTTGTTGGACTCATACATAACCCTTTGGATTAAGGGGGGGAATATTGGACATCTAATCCTTTAAGGGTTGGTGTAGAAGCTGAACAACCAAAGGGATTCCAAGAGACCACTTGGAATATGAATCCAATGGTCACACCATGTACTGTAAATCTATATCATTTTCAATAATAGACATACTCTCACGCTTATCATTCACACTATGTGTCTACCATGTATGTGTTTAACAGTTCCTCTCGAGGTTTAGAAAATAGTGAAAGAAGTAGTTGTAAAAGTTTTATCACCCCACTGTCATCCTTCTTTGATGCAGCTCCATAGTGCCATATTTTCTAATGAGAGTGTATATTCAAATCGATATTTTTGGTTAGCTAGTATTTATCCAGAATCCATTGTGGTTTGTTTTCACCAAATGGAAAAATGTTGTGTGTCAAATCGTACTATTATTAGAGGGATACCCAAGGAAACTTCCATGCCATAGTTTAGTACCATATGTCCCATCTTCGCCACTGACCCCCTCTCCTCTTACTAGTAAATAAACTGTTATGAAGCCAACACACAAAAATATAGAATATATAGAACAACGACTTATAAATAATCCTCTTCAAGGGGCAACCTCCTTTACATTACATAAATGAACAATGATTAGATGATAAAAATGACAATAACTCCTCTCTGTATATAGGAGTATAAGTGGTCCCAATATAATGAGAGCAAACATAACAATAATATTGCAGGGGCACAACAATAACAATAGTGGGCTTCTATGGGTCACAATAATAACAACATGGGGACTACATGGGAACAATAATATAATAAGGGTGTTGCACTAATAATAACAAGGGGCTAAACTAGTATTATAGGGACCTAACATGCCCCTCTCCTTCAAAAAGTGTTTTCCTCAACACTTGAGTAGTTCTAGATGCGTTTGTATAAAATTCTCGTTCTCCCATGTGGAATGTTGAGTGGATAAGTTCTTCCACTTGATGAGATACTCTAAAATTCATCGATTTCATACTTGTATGGTTCTTGTTTTTGTTATTTCTTTAGGTTCCAATATGATTTTTCCTTCCCCGTCTAGTTCTGGAAATATTGTTTGAATTGGGATCTTCTCACCTATAACCTTATTTAAGCATGAAACATGGAACACTGGGTACACTCGGGAAGATGTAGGAAGCTCCAATTGGTATTCCTTAGTACCAATCTTTTGTAACACCTTGTAAAGATCATAATACGTTGGTGATAATTTATTATCGTTCTTATCTTCATTGAGGGACATTTTTTTGTATGGTTGTAGTCATAGAAATACTCAGTCACCTACATCAAAAGTTCTTTCCCTAAGATATTGATCTGCATGTTGTCTCATTCGATTCTATGCCAAAGTGAGGTTATCATTTAAAAGTTGGAAAACCTGTTGTTCATGCTCGATGTTATATTTCACTTCTTGAACCTTTTTCTTCTTGAAATGTCCTTCTATCTTGAGCGTTTGAGGAGTGGTAATTCCTGCCAATGCATTACAAGATATGGTCAAATTCTTTCCTTCTTTCTCTGGGGTTGGTTCCTGGTGAGTATCATTTTCTCTTGACATTTGTTGATCCCCTTATTCTTGATATGTCACTTCATGAACTTTATTCTTATTGATATGTCCTTCTATCTTGAGAGTTTGAGGAGTGGTAATTCCTACCAATTTACTACAAGATATCGCTAGATTCATTTCTTCTTTCTCTAGGGTTGGTTCCCGCTGTATATCCTCTTCTTTTGACGTTTCTTGATCCTTTTCTTTCTCCTCTTCACAGTCTATGTAAAATAATTTATTATCAACACACTTATGACCTTTACTGTATTTTCTATCACAATTGTAACAAAGCCCTTTTGCTCTTTTTTCTTCCAATTATTGTGCTATCAACCTTATAGGTTGAGGAAGGCTAGGAGAAACAACACTTCCATCTTTATAGTTCTGAGTAGTAGACTCGCTTGTTTCCATAATTTTGGTTTCCAATTTTATTGCCAACTTGTATACCTTCTCCAACGAATCAAGTTCCCAAAGGCGAAATTCATGTTCGATGTTATCTTTTAAAGTCCCTGTGAAGACATCTATCCTCTGTTTCTCTGGAATATCATTTACCCTTATATTCAATTTTTTGAATTCCATAATGTGCTCTGCCATTGAAACCTTTTGTTTGAGATTTATCAGTTGGCTAAATAAGTTGTTGCTCTTTGTCTCCTCATAATGTGCTACCATTTCCTCCTTGAAAATTGAACACGTGACAAGTGCATTATGAGAACAAGGCCCTCTATACCATACAAATTGATTCATTTCTAAATATAAATATGTGATACGTACCTTTTGTAATACTTGCACATCATGTAGATCAAAATATTTCTCCATCTGTATTATCCATTTTACTGGGTCCTTATCATCAAACTTTCTCATATCTCAGTTTCTTTCTTTTAGGTGTTGGATCTTGAAATGAACATAACTCTACAGTTTCAAATCTCCAAATTCTGAAATTGCGACCTGTTGTAGCCCTTTGCGTCCTATTTCCAATTCCAGCACTCGGATTGAAATTGGATTCTCCAAGAAAGAGTTGTTCCAAATCTCCCAAAATGACCTTCTTATATACTATTGCAGTATACAGAACTTGTACGAGTGCCACGTGTTACTTTTTCGAGCTTCAAGACTGAAAAGCAATACACAGAAAGGTATAATCCATCCTCTTTCTGTTGTGTCTTACTAAATTTCAATCTGATGGTCAGAGAGAAACTTATGACAATTTTCCCTAGGTCATGTGTTTGGGATGTAATTCGAGAGCCTGCAGAAATCCTAAATGTCTTGGACTATATCTCCAAACATATAGCGAAAGAAGATCTGAAATTCTAGCTCAAGCTTCACAACGATTTCAGTTCAAATGGGTTTTAATTTCAAGTCTGAATATTCATAGAGAAATAATTATAGCAAAAATTCCACGATGATATGTTTGAGATGCAATTTTGGAGCTTGCAAAATGCCTAACTTCCTTAGATTATATCTCTGAAAATATAGCGAGACAATATATGAAATTCTGACCCAAGGTTCAAAATTATTTCGGCTCAAATGGGTTTTTTTTTTAGCTTCTGTAACTCCGTATAAAAAACATTAGATCGAAAAATTCCATGATGACCTGTTTGGAGCAGCAAAACCCTAGAATCCAAAGCTTTGATACCAAATGTTATGAAACCAACTCACAAAAATATAGAAAATATAGAACAATGACTTAGAAATAAGCCTCTTCGAGGGGACAACCTCCTTTACATTACACAAATGAACAATTCTTGGATGATAAAAATTACAATAACTCCTTTCTATAGATAGGAGTATAAGTGGTCCCAATATAATCAGAGCCTACATAACAATAATATTTTAGGGACACAACAATAACAATATTGGGCTTCTATGGGGCACAATAATAACAACATGGGGACTACATGGGCACAACAATACAGTAAGGTTGTTACACTAATAATAATAAGGAACTAAACTAGTATTATAGCGACAACTAAGTTAATTATTTATAGTCTTTAGTACATCCATTGTAGGTACCTCCACAACATGGAATTATTCCCTGAATTCACATTTTTTGGAGGCTCTAATACCCCTATAAGTAGTATACCCATGTGCAGCGTTAGAGGATTGAATCTTATCCACTAATCTAGTTCTAAGAGAACATCCATTGGTCCCAATAGGTCCATGCCATTCCCTGGAACTACTAAGTATAGTTGTTTCTAACAAATTCACTAATCATCAGGGAAGTCAAATTTTGGGGGGTTCACCTTTCAATGAAAGAATTAAATTCCTTAGAATTCCTAGGGGGCTAGGGGAAATATTATTGATAATGAGTTATGTCATTCCCTAGAAATATCGGGGACACAAATTTTTCCAAAAGTTTCACTAATCATTGCGGAAGTAAATTTTTATGGGGGGTCATACTTCAATGAAGAACTTAAGTTCATTGGAATGTCTATGGGGCTAGGGGAAATATTCTTGGTAATGGGATCTATCATTCGGGTGCCAATTTCTTTGGTAACATTTGAAGTCCAAGAGGTTTTCTTCTTAGAATACCATTAGGTATTAGAATCCATTAACCTTTTGGGAGATTTTTTGCCACTAAGGGGCCATCCCTTGGAGGAAATAAAACTTATGCTTCTCCCATGGGTCTTAGACATAATCCTTTTAGAAATCCACCTTCCTCAAGAATCCCATTGGTTTCTAGGAATTTAGATATGGGTGGATCATAAAATTCATTTGGGTCACTGGGAGCACCATCTCCTTCCCAAAACTCACTCTAATAAAACTTCTTGGATATGCTTTCATTTTCTAATCTACTAAATTTAATGAATGATCCACCAAGCATAATCATATGTCACCAATTTTCCCAATGAACATACCCACTAATATTCCCAAATTAAATGAAAATATAGAGAATATCCGTTAGCTCACAACACAACATATGATTTGTGGTGTTCATATAACTAATTCATGGATGATAATAATTTTCCACTATTTTTCTAGTGGAATCTTACTAGTCATGCCTCCAAGCCATACGTTGATATTGAGAATACCACATATGATGACTTCTTGTTTTTGGCATAGGAGTTTGTTAGTCATTACTAATTTAGTTTTAGATACAAATGGGAAATGACATTGTAATGAACTTCTATTGAACTAATTCCACCTATATCTTTGATTATATACATGAGTGGAAGTCACAACAAATCTTCTCTTGAATAATATTTCGAGATGAGATGTTGTACTAGTGGTTCACTAATTCTCTCTTTCCTAGTATCACTGAAGATTTTACTAGGGCAGGATCCCAACCAAATAGAAAGTGATCATGCATGCTGATGAAATTAGCATGATCTATTCTCAATGGATCACCTCGTATGACATCGTCACTAATTATTCGTGGTGATTGAAATAAGTTGAAAAAGCTAATCTAAGGTCCCAAGCTAATGGTTTCGTTATTTTTGTGTCCTTTAGAAATGTAGGATATCTTGCGATCCATAGGGGCTAATTGCATATCACTTCTAGTGCCTTGACTGCTACACCTACCACCCAAATTCCTAGTGATCCTACTCAAACCTCTTAGGTGAATTAAATGTAATCCACACCCTCAAATAATCCTTAATAGCATCCAGGTAGGATTAACAACAAGAATAGAATTTTTTTTTTTTAATAATGAGTAGGGTCCATCTGAAACCCAAGACAATGTTGGTGGTGGCATTAAGGAGAAGATGAAAAATAATTATTATACTAGCAAACTTTGTGTGTAAGATCATCCTAGTCAAGGTTCACAGGTATTTTGCCAACCAAAGCCTTGGTCATCATACTATTGTCTTAACTAATCAATTTCCACCCTTAAAATAACATATATTTGTGATACCTTTCACTCCTTAGTCAAAAGGGGTTGGAAACAATACTTAATATAATGCCTCATCGTCAACATATGGTATTTTCCTATTAGATCAAACTATGTGGCCATTCAAGCACACAATTATAAGAATATTGAAAGTGGTTCTTCACATTAAGAACCAATGGCACCTTAATAGACCAATGGTGCTCTTTAGATTGAAAATTCGTTATCTATAAATGTTATTTTTTATTCTATTAAGGGTGTGCTTCAAAATTAGACACATAATCCAAATGCGAGAATAAAAACAATTACAATATTGTTGAGGATTTGGCTGAAGCACTAACTTCCATTTGAGCTCTTGAACTATTACAAAACAACCTTGAAAGACACAAAGAACTTTTGAATTTTATTGGTGAGGTAAATCCCTCAAGACTCCAACGTCATCACTTTCAAACCAACATCAAGTCCTTTTTGTCTTTCCTATTAGATTTACTTTCAGATAATGGTGCATGTATTTGTGATGAATTTCTGTAATATTGTCAGTATGAAGGAGAGTCAACTTGTATCATGTCATGGAAGTGTTGGCATGCTCTTGGTTCAAATAACGTTTCTCTAACTACATCTACAATGAAAGCCTTTGATGAGCACACCTTAAAAGAATAAGTGGCATTTCCCACTTTGCCTATTGAGTGAGTAAAAACATCTTAGAGAATAAAACCAATTAACATAAGCTAGGACTAGCCTTCAGTGGTAAGGTGTGTCTGCACTCCTCTTGTTCCAGTTTATAAGTACATGAGTCTAGGACATTAGGGATAATTACATAAATAAACTATTGTTTGTCACAAATTAGTGGGTAGATCTATGCAAAAGACTCTCTCAAAATAGAGGGATAATCAAAGATAACAATGAATTCACGAGGATTCAAACTAGAGAAAGAAATCATTAAAATTAAAAAAAAAAGAAAGGTATTTTATGACATTTACTACGATAAAGATCTTAAAGGTTATCTATTTAACCTCCTTTCTTATATGATCAATATATAAAAATGAGAAAGATAACATGTGTTGTAATAAAAAACAACATAAATTGAGAAGACTATAGTAGTGCATCTACAATTGATTATAAACCTTCTTTTATTTTTTCAACTACTTACCTTCTTAGTATTCATCAATATCTTAATGTATCTATTGAAATGAATTTATTTATAGTGATAACTAAATTATACATGATATTTGTTAAGTTTCAAATTATTTATTTCATGTAAAACAAATGTGATAATTATAAAATATTTTGATGCCGCTACACATTACTGAAAACCACTTTACATCCCTTTTGAATCCAAATCTATGAACAGAACACAAGCGAAAGAGTTCAAATACATCAAAACTAATATTAAAAAAAAATCACTATAATTATTAAAAAATTCAATCATATACCTCAAAAATTAACCTGTCAAAGAAGATCTGTCATTCGATTACATAGCAGTCAATATAGATTTGCAAGTATCGAAAAGCTACCAGAGGGTTCTTCTGCGCACCTTCCGAATAACTTTCTTTTCAAACTGAATATCGAGCTGTCGACATATATTTGTAGGTATCAAAAGGCTATCACATAGATTTGCAGGTATCAAAAAGCTACCAGACTTTCGGGGACTTCTCATAGCTAGTTGTCCTTGTTAAGGTCCTTACTCATTCTTAAACTCTCAAATTGATTACTCAAACTAAAGCGACCATTAACTTCCACACTATTCAAATAGACGATTTTTCGTTGCATGACATTACTTTAACACAAGTCTATTTCTTAGTTTATTTATTTTTTTAACCTCAAATTATTATTCATAATATTTTCAATTGTTATTTAATTTTTTTAATTTAATGAATTTGATCTTTTCAAAATGTTCAAGTTAGATTTAGGCACGTGACCATGTTCATTTTTAATAGTCATTATTTGGTTTAGTGACACCCATAATACATTTCTCTATCTGTAATTGTTTGATATATTATGTTGATCGGCATTTCTATTTTCAAATAAAATTTCTAAAATTTTGATTTTATTATACATAATTATTACATGGATGACACCAATTTAATTTCTATGGCTTATTTTAGAATATCCTTAATAATGTATACAAATCAAAGGTTGAGATTTATGTGCAAAGTAGTGATTGATTATTTTGCCCATTTAATTAAATTGATTAATTAAAAAAAATTATATGAAGAAGTGTCATATGAAGTGGGTTATAGATTTTTGGGCATGTGCTAGATTAATTAAAATAGTAAATACATATATCTATATTGATGGGTATATGTCTTGGGTAAGTCTTCATGGTTAATAATATTATTCCATGATTCAAATTGGATCATTGTATTTTTTGTCATCTATAATCCTTGAGATTGGAAAAGTGGAGGAATTAGGACCATTTTTACTAGCAATAAATAGCTTGACAATAAATATTCATGGTCAATAATCTCATTCCATGATTCAAATTGGATCATTATATTTTTTGTCATTCATAAGCTTTGAGATTGGAAAAAGTGGAGGAATGAGGACCACTTTTACTAGCGATAAGTAGCTTGACAATATCTAAAATGTTCTAGGAGCACTAAATGACATTTTTTTGGGGTTAAACTTTTCCACTTTAGAGAAATACATTTTTCCCTATTGTATGTACAAAGACCTTTCCAACAACATAATAATTCCATCAATGAGAGTTTGTAAGAAAAATTTATGCTACTAGGAATTGGACCTTCCTATTTTTTATTATACAGGATGCAACGTAGCTTCTATTACTCATGGAAAAGTGGCTAGGGACATGACCATGATGAAGATGACTCTAAAAGAGTCATTGTTGTAACTCTAGTTAAGAGTTGAAAGAGTCAAACCTAACCATTACTGGGCTATTGAGGTGTGTTATAACCTAGCCACTAGAAGGAAAGGGGTTTCATTCTTTTCGAACACATTTATTTCATAAACATGTAGAGTGACCAAGAAAGGATAGAGATAGAGCACACCGAGATTATTTTTTCACTTTCATAGCCCATGTACCATAGGCCTTACTTCTCTGTACTCACACCCATTTTCTATTTAGAGAAAGAGAGAAAAGAAAACCACACCTTCTAGTTGGGTTTTCTCCCATAATAATTTCCCAAGTTATATCTTGTGTCAGTGATGGTTTTTTATTTTTTATTTTGATATTCACTATTTTATGCATAATTGTAATTTGCGTGCATATGCAATAAATTGTAATTTACAAATCTAGAAACCTAAGGATAAATAAATAGTTTCATAGTGTAGATTTTGGATTTTTAGGTATAATTTTATCAGATATATTGTGATTAACTATCTAGTGGAATATCGACAATAATTTATAGATGATATATGTATCAAAATTTGCTTCCTTGGTCCTATTTTGGATATTTATAGAAGATTTATATCATCTAAGCCATAAGTCATAAAGACCCTAGCAATGGCTAAAAAATTTGTGAATCACCCTCCTAATCCCACAAAGGAGAGACTTTCGTTGCTAGAAGCACAAGATACATATATATATTGTAACCTAGATCTCCTCATGGTGGCCTCGATCAATAAGCACATGTTATTCAAAGAGGATGGTGGTTCTAACACAAACATTTGACTAATAGCGAGATTAGAATATTGGGAATAAATAGACAAAGAGAGCCAAAGAATGAACCCAAAAAATAAAACCTAATTTTTATGTGTCATGAAAAATTCATAATCCCTTTTCAAAATGGAATCTAAGGTAAATATCAAGTTCTATCGAGGTGATATTCATGCTCTGAAGCTAAATCACTCGTTGCAAAAATTAGAATTTTATTTCAGTGCTCATCATATAGGGTAACAACAAAATATTTTTTTTGTGTTCCTAAAATTAGAAGGTTATGTCCAAACCTGGTGGGAAAGCCACAAGGAGACCATTAGGTTGGAGGCAGATCCTCTTGTGACTGTGTGGGAGGACTTTAAAACCATACTAAAATAAAAAAATTAACCTATTGGGTATATAGAGGACTAGTGGATCTAGTGGTACTATTTCTAGTAGAAGGAGGGGAAGAGTGTACATGAGTATACGATAGAATTTAGAAATATGGCAATAATATTATGTATCTCCCTAAACAAGCCAAATGCACTCCGTAAGTATCTAGGGAGTCTACATAATGATTATAGAACTAAGTGTACAAAGCATATGTATAGATGTAGTATATCGGGAATGTAGGCATGGAAAAAGATAAATCAAATGGATCGAAGTAGGAGTAGTAAGACACTTCTAAGGATGGGAAGAGGAACTGAAAATAGGGACAGTAGGAAAAGATAACAACATAGCACACCAATGAAATGGTCCTAGCAACCACTATGACCATTGTAACATTGATGGTAATATAAAGGAAAAGCTTTGGAGGTTGCTTGGAGAGTTAAACCCGAAGAACAAAATGAAAGTAAATAAAAATAAGAATAAATGACCACTAATTCAAGTGACCAAAGTTGAAATTAGCTTGAATGTGTATAAAATCGTTCATAAATTAGTCTAGAATAAGGTGAATAAGAGTAGCCTCCAACAACACGAGGAGAAAGGAATGACTAGACCTTTCCATATAATTGTTTCTAAAATATTCATTAAATACTACGTGATTGTTATTATGTATGATTGTTATGTACTCGCTATGAATTCTAAAATTGAACAAAAATTTATCCCTATGTTTTTTGGTTCGGGTTAGGGAAAAATTGTTTCTAAAATTCAAATTAAAAATTGTAAAGTTACTAAATTTTGAATATGTAATTTATTTAATGAGCTTATAATACATGACTAAGTTTCCCATAGCTTTTAAATTAAAAATATATTTATATATATTTGTTTGTCCACTTTGTTGATTTGACAAAGATGTACTAACAAGATAATAAGAGTTACGGAAAACTTTGTTGGGTGTTTCACCTTAAATCAATAATTTTTATCTCCACGAACTACAAACTATCAATGATCTAATTTTTGCACTTGATATTATGTTGAAATTCAAAATGTAATAAAATTAATCTTTAGTTGCTTGGGACTGATAAAACATAATATATAGACATATGAACACTAATGTGGAAAATTTAGAAACAATTTTTGAGCCAAGCAATTCATCTGGATCCTTTCTATGTTAGTGAGAGGACCATGTAACGTATAGTATTGTAATTATTGAATTATATTTTAGGGATACATATCACTATCTTAACTATATATAGTAATATATGTTATATCAATGTAACATTATATGAAGCATAATATTTTCCTCGTTGCGGTGGTTGTTCGATTTATCTTCATACTGACATCATGACAACCCCTCATGAGACTGGATGGATGTCTATTGGACATTCCTTTGTTAAAGATATGGTTTAAGGTTATCTATGAGTTATCTAATGCATTTTATTAGATGCTTACTTACCATTTTTAGCTTCTCCAAATGATAATTGATGCAGGTGTTTTGTGTTGTTCCATTTTACAAGTGCATGAGTCGAGGTCATTATGTGTAAGTCGGTGGATAAACTATAGTTTGTCATGAATTACTGGGTATATCTATGGGAATTCCTCTTTGAAAATAGAGGGATGATTTAAGAGAAAAATGTAGTCATAAGGATTCACATTAGAGAAAGAAACCATTAAAACTAGAAAGAAGGAAAGGTAGTGTATACCATTTACTACAATAGGGGTTTTAAGGGTTATCCATTTGGTCTCCTTTGCAAGTCATAAATTGAACCTATGCACACTTATCAAAGTCAAAAAGTGTGCAAGTTATATCTTCATTTGGAGTCTTTAATAGTTTATAAAATCTAAAAAAATGGTCATTTGTTGTTGAACATTTTATCCCTTATTTTTATGTAAACTTCGTTTAATGTATAAACTATGGGGAATGTTGAAGGAAAATAAATATTTAGTGTAATTCAATGGTCCATGGTAATTAGTCACATTGCTTGATGAATCATACAAACTATTATGGAATATTGAATTGACTTTCTATGAACATTGTATACTACTATTCATTTTAACTTACGAAAATATTTTGTGGATCACTGTTGATCAATATAATGTAAACCTATAATTTATTTCTTAATATTAGTGATATTTTCTAAGTTTCAGTTCATGTCAGATTAATTATCTTGTAAGTTTTATTTTCAATGTAGATTAGTAGGTAGGGCCCCAAACCTAGCTTGCATTGCAAAACAATTTTTATCTTTATCTATAACCTTGCAATGGATTTGCATTTTAATTTAACATATACCTATTACTTATTGTGACCTTATTGAATAGTCCAACCCCCAACATCCTGATCCTACCGTCGCAGAATTCTGGATACCCAATCTATTAGACATAAACTCTGATTTCTCGTCTTGCTTTCTTATCCTCGACAATGAACTGGTAGAGAAATACATATCAATTCCACACCATGTCATCTATGGTTTGTGGAAAGTACTTATTTTCAAATGGGAAGCAAGATCATAAGGAACAATCATTTTAATTCTTGAATATGTCTTTCACTACAAAGTGTGGTGTCCCTATAATAGTGAGGGGTTGAGGTAAGTTAATGAAGGTGTTTCATAATGAATTGTGAATCATAATGCTAAGGATTATGGTCAAAGTCATTTTAGTTTCCTTCTTAACATAAACCTAGTGGTCCACACCCTTGGGCATTTACTTTATGCCTAATTGAAATTTATCTTTTGATTTCAAATCATGGAAATTTCCTGAAGAAGTTAGACATTGAGATTGAAGAATATGACCGCATTTCAAGGCATCATGAATTTTGGACCTTTAGTTTTCCATTGTCCAAAGGCAAGATTGTGGTCAATATCAGTAAAATGTCCTTGTTAACATACACCTAAAGGTCCAAAAAATTGGAGTTGTAGTCTTTTAATTTATAGTTTGATTGAATTTTATGGTTAGTGCGCATCTAAGAAGCATCACCCTTAATTGAAAAATGAAATGTATCATAATTTAAGCAATTAAATATCTTAATAAACCTCACATTCGTAGGCACCTATTATAGCTCAATTTGATCATCCCTTGAGATCATTAGACGAGAATTGCAAATTGTAAGATCTCGCATATGACTCACGTAAAAACTTAAGAATGGTTCAAATTAGCCATCGATTTCTCCTAGGACACTAGAAAACATTGTTACAATGACACCAATAACCTAACAAAAGTTGTTGAATTCTCTTAACCTTTTGATAGAGAGTGTTGATGTGGGAAGGGTTTCTAGAGTAAGAGGATAATGTTTGAAATGGTAAAAGTAATGATGAAAACGAAGAAAATGAAGATAATACAATATCAAATCAAATCAAATCAAATATGTCTAAATTCGTCCCCCACCTCTCCGAACCAACTAAATAAGTGTTCACATAAAGAAAAAACGAGAAAGAAAATGTGAAAGTAGCATTAGGACGTTGGACTCACTATAGGAATTCAAATTGAGAAAGGCCTACCTACAATGATCGTAATTGCAAATGTAGGTTAAAGTAGGAGCCTTTGATTGAAGAGCCTAAAATTATTGCATATGTAATAAGTACTATTATATAAAAAAATTCCGATTTTTCCCTTATGTAAAATTTTCCTTATTCGTATGTAAATGAATGTTCCTTTTCTTATGTGTGGAGATGCTTTGGCTTATAACACTAATATTTCCATAGGAAAGTAGATTTTGGATACATTTTATTTCGATGTTTGTGGGTAACAACTACTAGGAGCTAAGGAGAAAAATATTGGATAACAACACCAATCAGCACAAGCAAGAACAGTGTATCCCTACTCATATTATTCCATTTTACAAGTACATGATTTTAGGTCATTTGGTATAAGTAAATGGATAAACTATTGTCTGTTACATATTAGTGGGTAGATCTATGGGAAACCCCTTTTCAAAATAAAGAATGATCCAAGATTTAATGTAGTGTATGACATTTACCACGATAAGAATTTGAACGGTTATCTTTTCCACTTCCTTTCTTATATCATCACTATAAAAAATAGGAAAAATAGCATGCCTTGTAATAAGGAAAGCTAAAAAAACATCATAGTAATCCATCTCTAATTAATTATATGCATTCTTTTGCTTTTTTCTAGTACTACTCACCTTCTTAGTATTCACCAAACTCTTAATATAACTCTTAAAATGACATTATAAATAGTATAATGTTCCAATTTATTTATTTTAGGTAAAACAATTGCAGGATGTTCATTATAAAAAAAATTATGCAGTTATACATAACTAAGAACCACTTTACTTTTTTTTTTTTTTACTTCCAAATCTATAAGCTCCCAGACATCAAAACTAATATTAAAAAAATTATCGGTAAAACTATTTAGAAGGTTGGAACTTTTCTAATGAAATATCATAAAATAATAAATTATAAACTTGTTAACCATTAAATATAAAAAATTACTCACCGTAAAAAGAAGAAAACACGTCAGTATTTAGCTAAATAACATTGCAATAAGCAAAACTTCACACTGATATAGAGCAGTGAAGTGAATTGAAGGCGAAGCTATTTTTTAACAAGCTTACAATTCTTTAAAGCAAATATTTAGTACCCCAGGAAAAATGAGAATCCATTGCAGGCCGGAAGAAGTAAATAAGACTCTCACGAAAATGAAAATACACAGCAGGCCGGAAGAAGTAAATTAATTTCCGTCCGTACCCAATTATAATCCTCTAAGTTCTAACCCGACTAAAAACACTGCCATAGAACGCAAACCGATCAGCCTCCGGATTTGCCTAACAAACCTACAAAGTTGCATATACCTTCACGAAACAACAAAATAAAATAATGTAAAGCCATTTCCACACAAACTAGTTTACATATTCGTGGTTTTATTCATGTTTTTGCTTTAACACTCCGATGCAATGTTTTTATCTGAAATATATGACAAAAACTTATAGGTTTCTTTAATCAGTCTATTTGAATTTAAGGACCCTTACTTTTAAATCTGATGTTAAATTCTCACAGGGTACAACCCTGTTGGTAAAGACTGTAACGCAATGGTAAGCCGTTGGTAAACACTGGAACGTAAATGTATCAATTGACGGTAATGCCGATGTTGTGGGTGTGGAAAATCCCTAAGTTCCAGAGCAGCGAGGAGGACCAATTGCATAAGTGACAGGAACCAAAACCTTAAGGCTGTGAACGGATAGAAAGTAAAAGTTATACATAATACACATTTCGCACCAGAATGTGTTAATTTCTACCCTAAAATGACTGAAATCTCTAGTCAGAAAAATTTTTACAGGGCAGAGGAAGGAGTGGCTTATAAATCGATTGCGGTCAGGCTTAATAAAACACATAATTACTCGTGGAAGAAAAATATAGAGTAAAAAGCAAAATGATTGTGTTAAATCTACTTGTGAGAGTTTAAGGCCATAGCCCAACAAACCATACTTCAGATTATGATATAAAACCTATGAAAATACATTAGCTTGGTAAAGGGTGGTTTCTGCACCCAAAAAAAACCACAAAAAAAAGTTAAAAAGTGTGTAAAACTTGTTTTCACTCACCCACTTATATTTCCTCCATGATTTTCTCCTAACTACTTCTCAGACTTACACGCTCTACTCTTCTCTGCTTGCTCAACCATACAAAATGACTTTTTACAATCATATTTACCTCAACATACAACTTGGACATTAATACATTCCATCATTAAGACACAGGATGGGTGATTTTACATAATAAATGGATTTCTAATTGTGCGTTGTGGAGTGAAGGTTACCAAAATTCATTAAGTCATTAAGTTCCTTAGACTCTCTTCTGTGTCATGGAATGGTCAATGATGTACTTCTCCTTAGACCTTAGACCTTCTATGTGCAAACAAAATCGCAACCCTGTAGTAGTTCACTTGGCAAACATAGTGTTTTGTGTTTGTCAATGTGTTTAAGGTGGTGGTTGGGATTAATATTTCAACACTCTCCCTTAATCATAACTGTCACCATTGACAATTCCCAAACAGTCTCAGATAAACAAAAATTACACATGTGAATGTCTTTGTGAAAATATCAGCAAATTGTTCTTGTGACCTGCATGTTGCAACACAATTTTATCATTGTTAATCAACTCTCTCATAAAATGATCTTTAGAATCAATATTGTTGGTCCTCATGTGAAAAACAAAATTCTTTGACAATGCAATTGTGGAAGTGTTGTTGCAAAAAATAATTGTCGTTTCCTCTTGGTCGTCACGAATATCCCTCAAGATCCTTCTCATCCAAACTGTCTGACATGTTGTTGTTGTTGCAACGACATATTCACCGTCCTCTGTTGACAATGACACTTGGTTGCTTCTTGGAGGCCCATGAAATGGATCAAGAACCCAAATGAAAACATATCTTGACCTATTTTTTCTATCATCGACACTTCCTACCCAATCATTGTCATGTAATCAACCATCTTGAAATCCTCTGTTGTGGCATACAAAATACCATACTGTTTTGTCCCATTGAAATACCATATTTTCGTTGCTTGCCAATGTGTTTCCTTGGGTGTCTCCACGAACTTTGACACCAAACTCAATACATAAATTATAGCCAGCTAAGTGGTAGTCAAACACATCAAGCTTTTTATCATACTTTTGTATAACGATTGATTGACATTGCTACTGCAATCTTCTTTGCTCAAATTTAACCCCATGATAGTTGGATTTGGTGTGGGCTTGTTTTTCTCCATATTAAACCTCTCCAGAATGTATGGCACATAATTTGTTTGATAAATAAAAATGTCATTTTCTATTTGCTTCACTTCTATGCCCAAAAAATATCTTAACAATGCCAAGTCTGTCATTTCAAACTCACTCTTCATGAATTCTTTGAAATCGGCAATGACGAAATCATCACTCCCTGTACAAATCAAATCATATACATATAATACAACAATAAGAATCTTACCATCACTCTCTTTGACGTAGAGAGTAGGCTCACTGTCACATTTGTTGAAACCGTTGTTCAACAAGGAAGAATCTGTCCTACTATACCATACATGTGGTGCTTTCTTCAGCCCATAAAGAGCTTTCCTCAACCTATACACCTAGTCTTCTTGGTCTTCCATCTCATAATGAGGTGGTTGCGCAACATACACCTCATCTTTCAGAATTCCGTTCAAGAATGCTAATTTTAGGTCCTTTTGATATACTTTCAATTTATCTTGCGCGAAAGTCGCCACAATTGTATGCATCATCTCCATCCTCATGACTGATGCAAACATCTCTGAATAATCTCTTTCATGCTTCTTCTTGTATTCTTTAACAACTAGCCTTTCTTTATACCTTTGAATCTTCCCTTCATCATTGCTCTTGGTCTTATAGATCCACTTCACTTGAATGACTTCTTTTTCTTGAGACATGTTCAGTAACTCCCATGTATAATTCTTATCTACTGTTCCTATTTCTTCCTCCATTGTTGAAACCCATTTTTCATGATTGACTATATCCTCAAAATGGATTGGGTCATATACATGACAAAATAATTCAAATAACAAATTCAGACCAGCACTACTATCAACTTAATCTTGCTTATAAATTTCATTTAAATTTCTGAATTTTGGTCTTCTTATGCTTGCTGAAATGTCACTTGGTGTTGCACTTTATGGCATGCTTGGAGGAGCACATTCTTGACTACGTGATGTTGTCCTATTATTTGTTGAAGGTGTTACTTGTTGTCTGCTTTGTTGCACTCGAATAGGAGTAGAGGGAGTCATTGTTGAGGAATTGCTTGTTGCTATCAATTCCTTTGTCTTCATGTGGTGAACATGCTTTGACATTGACTATCTTCTCTAAACTTCCATCCCACGCTTCCTCTTCTATGAGCTACACATATTTGCTAATTATGACCTTCTTGGTTGATGGATTGTGGGGCTTGTATGTCTTGGATTCATAACTATATCCAACAAATATGCATTTCTCCCCCTTGCTCTCCAACTTCTTCCTCAAGTCATCTAGGACATATGCATATGCCACACATTCAGAGACTCTCATGTGAGTGACACTATGATTTCTTCCACTCCATTAGTCTTCGGGGACTACATTCCTAACACTTTTGGTTGGACATCTATTCATGATATATGTTGCACGAGCAACAAGTTCAACCCAATAATCATTTAGCAAATGTTTTCCCTTCAACATAATCCTTGCCATTTCCATATTGGTCCTATTCTTCCTTTCCACTACACCATTTTGCAGAGGTGTATACCTTGTTGTTAATTTCTTGTGAATTCCATGTTCCCTACAAAAATGTAGGAAATCATTTGAGATGTATTTGCCACCTTGGACGTTGACATAATGGTCCACTTGGCTTCTCAGCAAGAGCCTTGTATTCATGAAATTGCTCAAACACTTCATTTATCTATTTTAGGAGATAGACCCATGTTTTTCTTGTGTAGTCATCTATGAAGGTCAATAAATGATTTTTGCCACCAATTGATGGTGTCTGCATTGGTCCACATAAATTTGAGTGGGCAATCTCCAAAGATTCCTTTGCCCTTACTAACTTTCCCGCTAGAAATGTCTCTCTATGTTTCTTGTCCAAGATACATCCTTCACATAGGCTATTCGCTTTTTCTATAAGTGGAAATCATTTCACTACACCTTTCCTATGCAACAAATCCAAACCTCCAAAGTTTAGATGACCAAATCTCAAATTCCATAACCAATTTTCATCGTTGAGCTTCGCTTGATAGTTCACTTGTGTAACACCTCCAACTTTTCTCTCATCCTCTTGTGAGTTCATTGATAGTTTTGTTTGTGCACCTTCCTCCTTCAAATATGATCTTATTTTTAGGGGAATCATTCTATTGTTTGTTATTTGAACCTTTGCAATCAACTTTCTACTTGGAGGCCTATCCAAAATTGTGTACTCACAAAAAAAAATAGAACTCGCCGCAAAAAAATAGAGTAAAAGCAAAAGGATTGTGGTAAATCTACTTGTGAAAGTTTAAGATAACAAACCACACTTCATATTATGATATAAAACATATGAAAAAACAGAGGAAAAGCAAAATAATTGTGGTATATCTACTTGTGAAAGTTTAAGACCATAGCGCAACAAACCACACTTCAGATTATGATATAAAACATATGAAAATACATGAGTTGTGGCAAGAAAATCGCTGGACAAAGGCTTAATTAAAACATAGGACTCATAGCAACAAAACAGAGCAAAAGAAAAATGATTGCAGTACTTTAGATTATGATATAAAACCTATGAAAATACATTTGATTGATAAATCAAGGTTGTTGCTCCTTCATTGGGGTTGCGGAGTAACGGTAAAACTTAGTAAAACTTGTTTTCACTCGCCAACAATATTTACTCCATGATTTTCTCCTTACTACCTCTAATACTATCACACTCGACTCCTCTCTACTTTTTCTGTGCTTGCTCAACAATACAAAATGACTTTTTAGATTTATATTTACCTCAACATACAACCTGGACATTAATACATAACAAAGCCAATCATTAAGACACATAATGGACGATTTTACCTAATAAATTGTCTTCTGAACTTGTAGGTGTTGTGGAATAATTGGAGCGAATGTTTACCAAACATATTTACCAAAATTCATTAATTGTTCTAAACTCTATGTTGTGTTCCTTCCCACCGCAAACAAAGTCACAACCCTCCAGTGGTTCACCGAGCAGCGAAAGTGTTTATCAACATGTTTAATGGGGTGGATGGGATTAATATTCCAACCATAGTTACCAAATTCAGCCGAATCGGGATGAAGAATTCGGAAATTCGGCTGTTCGGTTCGATTCGGTCAATAATACGCTAAAATTCAATTCGGTATGAACGGCAACAGGGTAATTTTCATGACCATTTATCCTCTAACACGACCAAATTGAGATCCAGGGCCTGTTTTGTTTGTGTGAGATCTTCTTGGTTGGGATCGTGATCTTCAGAAGATTTATAGTCCTCCATCGCGACCAGCGATAGAAATCATCCGAAAATTGAAAATCTGACGATTTGAAAATTGTATGTCCAAATGGTCGGTGAGATTTTCTTTCACACCTTTGTTTAATTGATCAGCGGAAATGAAAATTGTGATAACAAACATCGTTGTTGCCTTTGGTTATTCTTTTAGAGTAGGCATTTAAGGATATCCCATTGTCTAAACATAATATCGACTAGTAATAAATGTATTTAAGGATATCCCATTGTCTAAACATAATATCGACTCGTAATCAATGTATGGCGGTAGACAATACAGAAGAAGAAAAGAACAAAGGAGTTTAGGAAACAAATCAACCTAGATGAACGTGAAGTGAAATAAAAAATGTGACAAGGAATATTTAAATGAAAGAAAAATTGGAAAACATAATGTAAAAGTGAACTGGTTTGGTACTTAAATTTTAATGGGAGAGTGAAATATTTAGACTTTTATTGGGAAATAGTTTATATAGTTTTTATAATTTTTTAGAAAGACTATTTTTGATCTATTCTTTATTGTTAATTATTAGGATCTTATTAACTATTATATATTGATTGATTAACAAAAAAAGTTGTAATGGTTTGAGACATGTTATTTCTTTCTTGTTAGTGGAGAAAGGGTTTCCAATTCCATCTTATTCACTTTCAATGAGGACAAATTCTTTTTATTAATCTCAATTTCTAATTTTATTTGCAGTTTCCATAATGTGATTAAAAACAATTTTTGAGGACCATGAATTTCTGAATAATAAGATTTTTAATTTTGGATTTTTTTAAATTATTTAAAAAGCTCTTTTTAGTAATGGTAAGATGGATACTCCCCAATTTTTCTGGTATTGAATTTTATATAATTGAATTATTTTCGTATCTAATCGAATTCAAATTCGAATTCGAATTCAAATTCAAATTCCAACTCGAAATTGGTAACTATGATTCCAACATCTCAATTATTGATAATATGTGACTGTTTGTTCCTAGTCATTTAAAGTTAAACACATATTTACATTTGCTAACAATTATATATGTATGGGATTTTGAAACATAAAGAATGTATTAGATGGTACATCTTTCGTATACGTTCCTTGAAAAATCTTATGTGCAACTTCAACTAGTTTCTTTGACGTAAATATCTCTATATTCGTATATGGTTACAAATAAAATTTTACTAAACTACGCTGGGCAACGCTCATTATCGGTCAAAAATCTGAATATCAAAACGAATTCGGATTTTGACTACAAGAAACTATCCCATAGCAGTAGCATATATTTAAGTAGCTCTTTCCATGTAGCCATAGTATTGAATCTGAGAGAGCGTCCTCTGCAATTCACAACCTTTGCGGACCTCCTTGATGAAAACCTCTGCAGCGTGGTTAATATCCTGATGCGAAGTACCCTTTGCTTCTTTCTTATCAGATGATATTGCCGCCGAAGCCAACGATTGGGCGCAAGAAACGGTTGAAAACGACCCATGTCCCACTGGATTCACTCTGGACTTTGGATAGATTCTGCCGTCCTTTCTTCTGTTCTGATGTGCCTCTGCACTTGAATAACCATTTTCCGCACATCTTGAAGCATTCTAAAATCTCAAGTACAATTTACTGATGATAACAAACAATTTACAGAAGAAAATCCACAGAAAGAGAGCAGAGAGGTAAAGGAAAAAATGTCCGTCGCACATTTTGAACAAAGAGAGAAAAAAAAAAAAAAATTGGACGATTCACCTCAACGAACAATTCTTTTCCCCTTATCCTCATATATATATATATTATATATATATATATATATATAGTAGTGGCACTCGTTCTTTCTAAGAACCCTTCCCATATTCGACGACTTCACTGAGCAGCCGCTGACGACAGTTCTCTCTCGTACGACTCACGAATATTGTTTTGGTTTAAATGTGATTCCCCGCGTTTTGATTTATTCACGAATCACTAACCATTTTCATTTGCTTCCATTCCAGGAAACAAAAAGATTAGTGGACTTGAGGGGACTTCGGCCTGCCTTCCGAAAACTTTGAGTTATCCATACCGAGCTTATTCCTCAAATAGTCGGCCAAAGTAGACCCTGAGATTATGTCGAAGAAGATGGGTGATTGGATATGGGAATATTTCAAAATCTAATGGTTTATTATTTGAAATAGTTCAGTGTACATCAGATTTTTGAAATATGTTCAAAATCACAATCAAATAAGTTCATGCTTATCACGAAGCCACATAATAATCAATATAGATTAACAAATAACCAAATGGTACCCAACTTACAAAACGGTTAGTTAGTGTTTGAACTCGTTCTCTGTAGATCAGATCTTTGAAATATGTTCAAAATCACAATCAAATAAGTCCAAGCATATCACGAGCTTACATAATAATCAATATAGATTTACAAACAAACTGTTACCCAAATTCAGGAGTCTTCTGCCTACCTAAGAAATGAATTTCCTTTCAAACTGAATACCGAGTAGTCCATGCGAAGTTCCTTACTCATTCGTAGACGCTCAAATTGCCTTGCCAAAGCCATTAACTCGCATAACATTCAAATATGGGATTTTTTCTTGCATGCCAGGATAACTCTATTTCTAATCCTCAATTTACATTCCTATTCATTGTCTCTTTTTTCGAGCCCATTTCTACACCACAAATTATTATTCTAAAAATCGTTTTATGTCTAGAGGAATTTGATCTCTTTCAAAATGTTCAAAGCTGGATTGAGATACATGAGCATATTTATCTTTAATAATCATGGTGTGATTTTAAAATTTTGATATTTAATAAAAATTTGTAAAAGAGTAGTTGACAAAGAAATTAATTGTGCCCAATAGATTAATACTTTATATTTTAGGGTAATTTGTGATAGCTTTGGCCGATAAAACAACACACGATTACGAAGATTTGAGTAATAATAATATTATTATTTTTATAAATAAAATGATTTTTTTTTTGTTTATCATGATTTAAATATATGTAACATTTTTCATCATAATGCATTAAAAAACGTTACTTGTTACTTGGCTAAAATCTATAAACTAAAAGGAAATGTTTAATTAGTTCAAAATCTATAAACTAGAAGGAAATGTTCGATTATTTCAAGGAAAATAACTACTTATGACAAATGAAGTTAGTAATAGGACATCAACTAAATAATTAAGTAAATGGTATAAGATCATGATTATAGAAACAAAAAGTAAATACAAAAAATCACATGGATTCTAAACAAATAAAAAAATTAGTAAATTTAAAATCTTGAAGCAAAAGTTAGCATGATTAGAATAATCATATATATTGTGATTATAGGAATGAAACTGCTAATGGAATTCTAAACTAGAAGCTCTAAATTAGAAGTGAGATAGGTTATAGGAATCCAACCTTTCTAACTAGGAAAGCCTACTTTTCCAACTAGGAAAGCCTAAATGGTCAGAACTAAAGAGAGGTTGTGACATAATTCACATTTTAATAGAATTTGTTGGGATTTAGTGCATCAATTTAAAAAAAAATTCACATAAATTGTTCTTGATTAACTCAAAATCTTGATGAAAAAAAGAACACAATAATGTGAACGATATTTTTCACGGAAGTAGAAGCAGTGGCTAATACTATGCCAAGAAATAAGTCGCCAGGTGTGAATGGATTAAACATTGATTTTTACCGGGAATGTTGGATTTTCATTGCAAAATATGTTTATGAAGTGGTTGAAGAATCAACATTGGCATTGGACATCCTTCTCGCCCTAAATGATACGTTTATTTCATTAATACTGAAACCAAGGAAATTGAGAGTCTGGACGACTAATCACCCTATGTAATGTAATTCATAAGATTATAACTTATGCGATTGTGAATAGATTGAAACCTTTCATTCTCACTTTGATTTCTCCCAAACAAGCGAGATTTGTAGAGGGAAGGCAAATTGTAGATGGAATCATAGTGATTGAAAAAATCATACACTCCCTCAAGTAGATCGAATGTTCAGGTATGTTTGGTAAATTTGACTTGTCTAAAGCTTATGACATAATTAGTTGGTATTTTCTATTTAAAGCCTTGCAAGTATTTGGTTTTTCTAACCCCTCACTGCAATGGGTAAGTTCTCTCATCTTGACAACCTTTTTCCTAATTCTACTCAATGGAGACAAGGTATCCCTTTGTTGCCTTTTCTCTTATTTTGACTATGGAAGTTCTCAAAACAACATTTTGAGAAGTTGCAGATTCGAGTTACATATGTGGCCTCTGTTTATATGGGAAGGATTTTCCAATTACACATATACAGTTTGTGGATGATATTATACTGTTTGGTCTCCCTACAAGGCAAGAGGTTGCCACGATGGAGAAACTCCTTAAAAATTTTACGCTCACCTCTGGAATGGTGGTGAATAAAGAGAATACGCAAATTTTCTTTTTCAACTTCCCAAAACACATACAGAAAAGACTTTGTCACACTTTGGGTTATATTAGGGGTTTGTTACCAACAAAATATCTAGGGATTCTGCTAGTTTGGAAGTATCAAAAGGGTTAAATATGGGCAAAGTTAGAGGAGAAAACGCATTGTTGAATGAATAATTGGGTATTTTGAACACTTAATTTTCAAAGAAAGCTTGTCTTGATTAAAGTTATCCTCCAAGCACTCCCAAATTATTAATCATAACTCATTCCCATGCCAAGCAATGTTAACAAATATCTCAGAAAATTTTGTTAGATTTCCTATAGAAGGGGTTAATTACAATGAATAAATGGGCTTTGATAGGTTCGGAAAACTAATACTACCAATGTCGCATGAAGGTTTGGGATTAAGGGATCCCCATTCTTTTAGTAAACCTTATGCAATGAAGTTGTGGTGGTCATGGGCGTAGGGTGGTGCCCATGTTTGGAAGAAGGTGTGGAGTAAGAAATATATGGAAACCCATTCTCAGATGGATATGGATGTTCCAATCAAAGGATCTAGCATTTGGAATTGGGCCTATGAGACAAGAATAAAGGTCAAACAACTCACATTCTGGGAAATATGTCAAGTAAATAGGCCTTTTTTTTGGGAAAATTCATGGTAGTAAAACCCTCCTTTAGCTAATAATAACAATCCATACGAGATAAAATAATAGAATCAATCTTCATGTCACTATAAACTAGTTGGCTGTTGGAGCATGAACCATTCTTCCCATTGGTGGAAACATTGGAAAACATGACAAGACTAGCGAAATTCCAATATTCTCTTTTCATGGGTGGATTTCTAATGCTATATTCAAGGAATAAGGATAAGAAACTCAGAGAAAGGAGATATGTTTTGTTGGGAAAGTGAACATCTGACACATTCTCTTTACAGGAAGCATAATTAACATTTCTAGAAAATAATCAGGGGGAAATTCAATTATGGAAAGATTTATGGGATTTAGGAGGTTGGAACAAAGTGTCAACTTTTCTTTGGTTGATATCGTGGGGCCATGCATTAACATGGGTTCGACTGCAAAGGAATGTATTTGTAGGTCAATCAAGGTGTTTTTTTTGTTTACAAGAAGAAGAGAATGCTACCCACCTATTCATATATTGTTCCTATTTGCAAGAAACATGGCACTCTTCCTATTCTTTGTTTAATCGACAACCACTTAAGGTGGTGCATTCTAAAGCTTGGTTATCAGGTTAGTTAGTGAGAAATCCGAGCATCCATGGGTGTTATCAACGTGGCATCTATGTATGCCCTTCTCTTTTTGGAATTTATGGAAGGAAAGGAATATGAGGGCGTTTGAAGGTAGAAGTCCACCGTCATATATTTTACAGCAACAAATAATATCAAATTTATGGGAAACCTTGGTAGTGATATAGAAATCCCTTGCCAATTAGAACTTTGAATTGTAATATGCTAAAATAATTTACTTGAATCTACTCTACTAATCAGTAGAAATAATATACGATCAATGACATCATGAAGCATAAAATAGAAATAACTCAATTAGACATAACACAATATTTTATGGGGATGACCACAACTAAAAACCCTTGTTATATGTATATTTCATTAATAAAAAAATATGAGAATATTAC
Organism: Pinus taeda; assembly: GCA_000404065.3. NCBI lineage: Eukaryota > Viridiplantae > Streptophyta > Pinopsida > Pinales > Pinaceae > Pinus > Pinus taeda. Next base: position 22,748 of record APFE031125580.1, on the reverse strand, counting down.
AGTGCTTTTCTCAAGCTCGAGCAAACTCACCACTATCTCTATCTATCCCACTGCTTCCCATACAAGTTCAAGCCAATACTTGCCAAAAATTCTTCTACCAAGCACCTATTTCCTTGCATTGTTTCCTAATGAATTAGCCAATATTTAATTGGGAAATTCCACAAATATTGTAATAGTCCTGGTGAAAATTCCATGTAGTCAATGTTAATAGAGGAAAAATAATAACCATGGTTGATTGGACATTTATTCCAAGTTGAATGTTGGTCAAATCATAGAGATCGGTATAACTAGAGATTGATTAATGGCTAAGGAAATTGGAAAAGGAGATGGTAAAGGCTTTGGAAAGGAAAGGTGGCATTTTTTGCACATTTATTTATGAAAATAACAAAAATTAGGAGAAAAGGGAGGTGAAAGGTCATAGGTTGTATGTGACGAGTAAAATACAATAAAATAATGGAACATGAAGAAAATAGAGGCCCCATTAATAAAAAGGCTTCCAAGGATCTGTTCACACGCTTTTGTCAATTCAGTTTTGGAGCTCTCCCTTTATTCTCTCCCTCTCTCTCTCATACTCTTAGACAGGTAGAGTTTTATTGGAGAAATCTTTGAGTAGTGTGGCATACTTGGGGTTTTGCAGAAATAACGAAAAGGAAGAGAACAAAAGCGCAAGAGAACATTAGCATCAACAACTACAGTGGGTTTCGCTTGTAGGTACAAAGTTGCATGTATGTTTTCATCACTATTTTTGGCATGCATGGTATATGCATGTTGTTTATTGGTCATGATATGCCATTGGCATGGAGGATTTCCTGGATTGACAATGAATTTTCCTAGCCTTTCCATTTCCAGGATAACCATGATTTTGTGGATCATTTCTTTATTTTCCATTTAGTTCTCATGTTTCCTTGAGCTTGGGTTAACTTACTAGTTCCTGGAAGCCTTAAATAAACAAACACTCTGGAAGCCTTGTAACAACTTTGGTTGAGTTACTAGTCTTGGAAGCCTTGGTTGGAGAAATGATTTGGAAGATCTTTATGGGTTGAATTAGTAATCTTGGAAGCCCTAGTTGGACAAATGCTCTGGAATCCTGACAACAGTTGTGGGTTGAGTTACTAATCTTGGAAGCATTATTCGGAAAAAATGCTCTGGAGCCCTAAAAGACTTGTCTAGAGATCAATCTGGCAATGGTTTATGATGCCCGAACGTGAGGTGGAATCATTGTTTGATGGGCTAAGGAAGTTTGGATGATGGAACCCTTGTTCAATTTTGATGGTTGTTGCATGAGATCCCACATTGAGGCTTAGAATATGGCACAAGGGTGATTGGATGAAAATAGATTTGGCTTAGCCATGTCTATAGTCGAGTGGTTCATGGAAGTCTCAAACCTAGTTTCCCTTTACATCATTAATATGAGGTTATCTCTCCTTGTTAATTCAACAATATATTATTGGTTTATATGTGGATTATATTATTATTGTTTCCTTGTTATTTATGCTTTTATTATGCTAGTTATAAATATGTATTATGAGAGTGGTTGTGTATGGCTATCATCATGTTTTTACCTGTAAATGAATGAACAATGTATCTATCACCTAATAGATGAAATTTCATCTAATTTGTTGAGTCATCAATGCTTCTTAGTGATTATCGGATAAGTATCAGACCCCTATGCTCAATTATGTTGTTAAGACCTATAAGTTTCATGTTTGTGACGTGATTGATGAAATGCCTATCATGGATAATAGGGGTCCAGTCTATGCCTTGTTCATTTTTTACAAATGTATCTTTGTTCCATCATGAAATTTCATTTTTGAAGGTGTCATTGAGTTATTGGAAGTGCGTTGGGCTTTGGTCTTGAATAAGTGGCACAAATCCTCAAGTCGCAGGCATAGCACTGGGGAAAAAATTCCCCATATGCACCCATTCCTTATTATAGGAGTGTTTGGAGCCTCCCAGATGCGCCCATGCCTTGCTGTGGGAGCATATGGAGACTCCCAGATGCACGCTTGTCCATATCAAGGGAGAATTTGAGGGTTTGATGCACTAACACTTCAGTTGGTCTCATGGGATGGTTACATAAGTGGATTAGATGAATCCTGGGAGTTTTGTTGTTGATTTGGAAGGTCTGTGTGATGTGTTCCACTAGTTCTACTTCCTTAATTGACACATAGGGAGTCGAATCATATCATAGTAACTTTTGGTCATATGTTTACCTCGGTAAGTTGGCTACGTGGGTAGATGTGGGAGGATGGTGTTACAAAGTGGTATCAAATCATGATTCACCCCTCAGACTAGATGAGTTGTGTGTTGGTCATGCATTCATGTCAGTTTCATATGTGTTTCTTGTGTTGTAAGTACATGTACTTATTGCATTTGTATGGTATAGTTTATGGTTGGAGTGATGTCTCCATGCGAAGTTGATGGTGTCATTTGGAGTGTGTCATCATGAGTGCATGGTTGATTATCCATTGTTTATGCATGTTAGTATTCACATGTGGTCAAGTGTACAATGATATGCTGGTTGTTGTCATGCATGAGGTCATTATATGTGTAGTTGATATGGTCATACATTGATTAATTGACTCTAGCTAGAATGATGGTTATATGGTTATATTATTATGTTTTATATTTCAATATGTTGTCATGAATATAAAATACATGTATTACGTTGATTTGTTGATCCTGTAGGCAAGGTATCCACCCTGAATTTTTCTAAGGTACATTATTTTATTGTGCTTCGGTTTAGCTGACATGATATACCTTGCATGAAGAATATCGAAGATGGCTAGCAATATGGTAGACTACAATTCTTGAGACTCTCCCTATGGATCAGATGACCAACATGGTGCTGGGCATTCTTCTAATTTGGAAGGCACACTGAGAGGCTTAAAGGCATAAATAATGAGTTGTAAGGCAAAAAATGAAAGAATCGTACAAGAACATGAGAAACAAGCAAAGATAAATGGAGTGATACTTGAGAGTTTATCAATATTGCAGCAATAGGGACCACTTTGGATCAACCATGAGTAGGAGGACAGAACTAATGGGGCATATTGAAATAGGTATCCTGGTGGGTACAGGACAGATAGAGATGACACAATCAAAGATGGAAAGTTATTGGACACTCTCGATAGGAGAAGTGATAGAGACAGTTATTATTCTATTTTTGGTTCTAACAGGCATTATGATTGACATCATTATCATCCTTACAAGAGGAGTGACAGGGGATATTTTCTAGAGAAGTTTAAGAAAGCAAAGGAACCTAAATTTGATGGAGAGATGAATATGTCACAGGATGAAGAAGCATGATTGCTTGTAATGGATAATTTCTTCAAATTGCACAACTACTCAGAGAAAATGAAGGTCAGAATAGAGACATTTACTCTTAAAGGTAAAGGATATAACTAGTGGGAATATGTTAAGAAGGTTAGAGATATTTATGAGGAGGAGTTGACTTGGAGTGATTTTGAGAGATATTTTAGGAGGAAGTACCTATCAGAGAGATACTCTGATGATAGGGAAAAAAAAATCTATGAGATAAATATGGGATTGATGAAAGATGAGGAGTACACTACCGATTTCTGGAGTTATTGAGGTATTTTCATTCCTCGAGGAGGAAAAGGCCAAGATTTAGAGATTTATTAGTGGGTCTCCAATAGAATTCAAAGATAGGATTGAGTTCGATGAGCCTATATCATTGGAGGAGGTCATCCAAAAGCTAAAGTATTGTTATTAATAATGAAGCACAAATATCAAACCAAGTCTAATTGGAAATTTAGTGTAAGGAACAAAGGAAAATGGGACAAGAAGTGAGAAAGACCTCATGGTATAGGTAATAAGGAGACTGCAATGCCATCTGAGAAGTTTAATGCATTTGATAGAGGACATGGAACTCATTTTGAGGAGAAGAATAAGGATGGAGGCTTCAAGCCTTTGCAGTGTTCCACTTGCGGAGGAGTGCATCGTAGGATAGATTGTCCACAACACCATCGTGGTATATTGCAAATATACAGTGCTTAGTAGCCACAAACAGTGGGAGATGTTGGGCCCAGTATTCCTAGGATATATGTTGCACTGGATGCCAGACAAAAAAATTATCAGGAATATGTCATTGAGATGGATAGTAAGCTTTGTGATCAAGTTGTTTCTCTTTTGATTGAAGCTAGACCTAATTATAGTTATGTTAATCCTGACTTGGTGGATATGTGTTGTTTGAATAAAGAAGTGCATGCAGAGTCTTGGTTAGTGCAATTCACTACAAGTACCAAAAGGAGAGTTCATCACTAGGTAAGAGCTTGTACATTTGATTTGAATGTTATGCCTATCTTAGAAAAATTGAATGTATTACCATTGTGATCATATAATAGGTTGTTTGGCATGGATTGGTTGTACCTTCATAGAAACAAGGTGGATTGTTATGACAAAGCCATTGAGTGTTTGGATGACAATGGAGAACAAAGAGTCTTGTAGGATAACAAGAAAGCAACATCGGTTAGAGAAAAATATTCAGGCCAAGTGTAGTCATAGGAAAGGGTGTGTGTTATTTGGAGTGCACTATTCTAGTGATAAAGGTAAGGAAGTTGAGGATGTAGATGTTTTAAGAAGGTACCCAGTTCTACAATAGTTTCAAGATGTATTTTTTGAAGATATTTCAAAGTTGCCACCACACAAGGAAGTAGACTTTTCTATTAAGATGGTGCTAGTAGAAGATTTGGCATCAAAGGAGCCTTATAAGATAAGTACACTTGAGTTGGTAGAGTTGAAGCTGCATTTGAAGGAAATCTTGGACAAGGGACACATTAGGCCAAGTGTATCACCATGGGGCACACCGATACTATTTGTGAAAAATAAGGACCGTATTCTCAAATTGTGCATTGTTTACGTGCAATTAAACAAAGTGACCATTCAGAACATGTATTCCTTACCAAGGATTGATGACTCATTCGGTAAGTTAGAGGGAGCAGTAGTATTCTCAAATATTTACCTAAGATCCGGATATCGTTAGGTACACATCAAGTAAGACAACATATATAAGACAACTTTTTGAACCAGGTGTTAGTGTTAGTCTTTGCAGCCTTCCACCAGTGATCAAATATGCTCTTACAAAATGATTTTAAGGTGTCAAGCTAAAATTTTATCATTTCAGTGAGTCTTCAAGTAAAATTTGGTCACTAGGCATTAGGTCTAGGGTTTGTTTGTACTCCTTCCAAAGTTGTCCAAATGTCGGTCCATGTCACCATTCGGCTGAGTGTACCATCATTCAGAGGGTTGTCATTATCATGTTAAGTTCCACTAGGTCATTTTACACCTTCTTCATGCTTCAGTTGCGCCTAGGTAAGGTCATTTCCCTCTCGTAGGGTTTTGAAGGCAATTTCACTTGGACGGTCAAATCATCGGCAAAACTTGTATCCTCATTCTCATGCACCTTCCCCTATCCTTAAAGTACCTTATCAAACACTTCCCATCACTGAGATCCCCTTTTCGCACAAACCCTAGTTTCTTGCTACAACTTGGCAATTTTCTAGGTTGGACCTGTGTTTTGCCTTTTTGGACCCCTTCCCCTCACTCAATCTCTGAAATTCCACTTTCCCCTACTTCTTAGCATCCCTCCATACTTCCAAGAATTTCCCAAGAATTGAGAAGCCACTTATCCCATTCATTTCACTTCATTTCGACAAATCCCTTGTCCCACACATCGGGATAGGATTCACTCAAATGATGTTTCTGAGAAATCAAAGATGAATTTGGGAAAAATGAGAGAGGTTTTTGTCCATAACAGACCAAAAAAAAAAAATCCTTCAAGTTTGACACAGGTGTTATGTTTTTAGAGAAATGTCAAAAATACGATCGCCTTGGGAGAATTGATGCACCTCTGAAGTCACCTTGGGAAAATAACATTTTGTCCTAGCTTGGTTTGCCAAACGACTTGATTGATGATCCAAGTGATAACTAGATAAACATATCTTTCCAATGAGCTATCATGAGCTGAATGTTTGGCTGAAGAAGGCATTCATAAGTTGACCGTAACAACACTATGACTTGAGGCAGCCTCATTTGACACATTTTGACTCGTCTTGGGAGAGTTGACTTTTGACAAAGAAACTGATCTCCAAATTGACAAATTCTGATTGGGTTGGAAATTAGGCTCAAATACCTTTCCAACGAGCTATCTCGTGCCCAATTTGGACACCGGGAAGGCCTCCAAAAGTCTTCCGGAAAAAGCGCGACGCACAGGAGGAGGAGCGCGACTCACTGGGAGGAATTGCCCAATGTTAATTTGAACGGGCGCAATGCACATGGAGATTGCAGCACACTGGGTTCTTGGCATGGTGCATATAGTCTCAAGCCCAAAAATTACTGGAAGCTTTACCAAATTGTTCATACTTTGCGTAGATTTTCCAAGTAGACTTGTTATCTTGCTATTGCATCAAATTTTGTGATAAGAGACGATGGTTTATGGTTGATAGTGGTTGCAACAAAAAATTTCAAAACCTACTTCTAAAGATCCTCAAGCCAATTGCTACCAGGGTTTAAAAACTCATTGTTTTCTCCAAACATTGTGGAAGGGTCCAAGCCTATATCAACAGAACATGGATCACCATCACAACATAAGGCACCTTTGCAAGATGAGGAGCAATTCCATCTTTACACTAATATAGTAAACTTGAATTTTAATGAATAGCATAAGATAGTATATTAGGTCATCATGGAGAAATATGCTAAGATAAAAGAGCTTAGGGATAATTTTTCTAAGGCCAATTTCATTGTTTGATTCCTAGAGCAGGATAATGAGAAATTGAAGGTAAATCAACTACTCTTGAATAAGCATAAGGTTGATGTTAGCAAAGAAAATGTAAAGGGAAAATAATTAGTTGACACAGATGATTCAGATGAGCATCAAGAGAAAGTGACAAGGATGAGTCCAAAGACTAGAGGACTCAAAAGGGAACTTCAACAATAAAGGGAGCATATGTCTTCATTTGACCTAATTGCAGGAGAAACCAATGAAAATAGGGAGTTTTGGCTTCACAAAGTAAATTTCCATTTAAACAATCTTCTTAAGAGGGCCAAAAGAGACAAAAAAATTCAAAGACACGTGGCTACTCATTGCTACACAAGGAATCAGGTCTCCACAGTCAAAATCAAGGAGTTGAAGAAAATACTACAAGAAACCCTAATCAAGCAAAAAGAGAAGGTTAAGTTGGATTTGCTTGCTGATGCTTCCCTCAGATAAGTACAGGACAAGGATAAGGAGCCAGTACAGGAGGAAGGGTCATCAGCTGAACGAGAGCTTGAAATCGTTCTCCTTCACGATGATGAGACCGATACAGAGCCAACAACTATAGAGATCAAAGACATCATCCAGGAGTAGCAATCAGATATTGAGGCCTTGTCCCTTGACTTGGAGAGGGCCAAGTGGAACATGAAGTACCTAGAGTAGAGAAACAGGCACCTTAAGGACCAGCATGAGATCATGGAGCTACAAAACATCCATGAAGATAGCAGGCTGCCCAAAGAAGCCTAAATGAGAAGACACATATTTAGCAGGAGATAGAGGTTGATTGAGAGGTTTGGCTCGAGAGGATCCACCTCCACTTAGAGAAGCTGTTGGAAAAAACAAACAAGGATAGGGACATGCTCAGGGACTTGAAAAACCACTATTGGGCACGGAAAAAGGTTTGCAAGGCACGAAATAGGAATTTGAAGGCAAAATTGAGCAAAGCAACAAAAGAGGCAAAAGAGGCAAAAGAGCAAGATCAACTTCAAATCTTGGCTGAAGCTTCCTTGGCATGTATTGCACTCCATAGAGAACCTCCACCCCAAATTTCAAGAAATTTGGGACAATTTTGGTCGCATGAGAATTTTTTGGCACAAACACAGGTTTTTTCTCTATACGCGCCGCGCCACCGGCGCGACGCGTGGGATTAGGAGCTTCAAATGAGAAATGGTTTGCATTTTTGGATTCATCATGCAAGATCATGAATACTGGCACCCGAAGCAAGAAATTTGGGCATGATTTGAGTCTCCAGGAGGTCAAAAACACCCAAAACATGGCCTCACTGCCCATATTTTGACACACAGGAAGAAGTCTTGGGAGAATCAATATTTGGAGGGGAAAATGAGCTCCAAATTCAAAACATCCACTTGGGTTGGAAAGTAGACAGGACAAGCTTTCGAACGAGCACACTTGGGCACATTTTGGACTCCTGATAGTGCCTCAAAACAGGCCTCAAATTGGCACGAAGCATACAGAAAAGGGTGCGGCGCATATAGGAAAAAATGCCTAGAATATCTCTGTTTCGCGAAATTTCGCTTCCCGACTTTTTGTAAGTGGGCCCACTCATATCCTCTTCAGTTTTTCAGAAGCTAAGGTAGTTTTAAAAGTATTTTCACTCCAGATGGTTAGTTATCCAAGTGGCAAAAGAAGGCGAAGGACCACCCAAGCCATTTGTCATGTTTGTGGCGTTGCACCTGTAGTTGATGTTTCGCTCTCCACCTTCATTTTGTGATGATTCGAGTAACTCACCAACCCTTGGGTGTTCTATTTCTTCATGGCACATTCTATATATCGTATGCAAACTTTTTGCAAAGGGTTGTTTGGCTTGTAACTTCTTGGAGACTGTGGAAAGGATTCATGCTATCCATGCCCTTTTCACCCTCTTAATCAATCTCTCCATTCCACACTATCTTAAACTAAATTTCTAGGCTTTCCGCCTACCTTGCCTCACGAAATAATTAGTGCCTTTGTGTTAATTTCTCTATTCATTAAGGTCCATTGGTCCCATATTATCGCAGAAACACAGTCATTCATAAAAATCACTTCTTGTATTCATATTCACTTACTAGCCTAAGACAAATAGTTCACTGCAAGTCATCTCAGGCCATTTCATTTATATATTCACTGAGTGTTACTCAGAGAGAGCCCTCTCCTGTTCTGGTAGGGCTAGCTACCAGACTGAGCGTGGTTTGTGGTTACCCTGAATTTTTCCGTGTTTCAGCATAAGGTGGATTTAGTTTCTAACACCAGGTATGGTTATTATGAGTTTGTTGTAGTTCCATTTGGTTTAACTAATGATCCAACTACTTTTATGTGCTTGATTAGTAGTGTGGTGTGTATGTAGTCGGACAAGCTTGTTATTGTGATCATTGATGATATATCGGTATATTCAAAAAAATGAATAAGATCATGTCGAGCATTTAGAAGTAGTGTTGAAATTGTTGAGAGGGAACCAATTGTATGCTAAGATCAACAAGTGTAGTTTCTTTCAAACTGAGGTACACTACTTTGGGACATGTGGTTTCCAAGGATGGCACAACAATTATCCCATAAAAGGTAAGAGCTATCATGTTCTGGCCAGCTCCGAGGAATGTCGATGAGATGAGATCTTACATGGGGTTAGCAAGTTATTACAATAGGTTCATCGAGGACTTCTCACACATTTCTTATCCTCTCACATCATTGCAGAGGAAAGGTAAGAAGTTTGAATGGACAGAGGAGTGTGCAACTAGTTTTGAGTAGCTCAAGTCATTGTTGGCACATACACCAATCTTAAATATTGTAGTTCTGGACAAAGATTTTGTAGTATGTGTTAGCATAAGGAGTTACTCCTATACTGCAAAAGAAATAGGCCTTACACATCATGATTTCATTTAAAAATTTAAAAGGAATTTTTGAGTGGTGGGATGGCTTCTAAAGGAGTTTTGAAATGATTGTGTTCCTCTTTAAGTTTCATGCATTTGGAAAGTTGTGGAAAGCATAAATTGCATTGTTAAGTGAGTAATATAGGTGAGCAGAGGAAAGAGAATAGGTAGCCAATAAGTATCCTAAGAAATTGAGTATCTTAGCACATCAACTACATAAACAACCTTGTAACAAACTCTATTTCTTGGCAAGGAAAATAACAGTTAGAAAGTAAGAAAACATATAATTTATTTCACAATTCCTTTGTGAAACCTTCAGTAACAATTTCTACTTGAACTTATGATTTACAGAAAACTCGATAGTAGATAAGTCATCATTAGATCCTCTTAATGATTTCTCACTCATACTATACTAGCTATTGTAATTTAACATTTAAAAGATTAAAACAGGCTTGACAAGGAAAACAAGAAATAGAAAGTAAAAACATGTATTAAATATCCCACAAACCCTTTGTGAAAACTTCACTGACAAGTTCTACTTGAACATATATTATAATTTACAAAAAACTAGATAGTACATAGATCCTCTTAGTGATTCTCACTCATACTATACTAGCTACTGCAAATTTATAATTCAAAAATTGAAACAAGGAAATAGAGAAGCCATACATTAGATATAACTTGAATCACAAAATCCTCCAGCATGAAGTGCAAAAGAAGCTATTTTATTAATATGAGTCTTTAGGTGAACCAACCTCCCCTGAAAAGATATTTACAAAATATATATATAGGGAGATAGGAACCAACTCCAACTCTCCTAAATTGGTGGTTCCACTATTTCCTTGTTACATAGGTGTCTTTTAGATATGAAAAACATCAAAATGGAACAGAAAGTATAGGTGTAGATGAGAAGAAGTGGAAAAATGATAGTATGCTGCTGGAAAAACTGACTGGCTACCCCTTTTGTTGTTGATTTTTCTCTTTATGGACTTGACTATTAAATAATCACATGGTTTCATTAAATACAAGTTTCAACAACCTCATAACTATCTCATATCCATCATCTTCCTTATCCATATTGTTATGGCTTGTTTTCTTTCCAAAACTGGCCCAGAGGTTTCTGTTGATAGTCGTATATTTATGTTAAAATGGGTGCCACTGGAAATTCCAGTAATACCTATAACAATGAGAAAACTGGAAATGACTCTGGAATTTCCCCTAGGATAAGGTTTTGACTTCAAAATTTTAACAAAAAATACTTCGAAAAACTTGTATATGCTTGGATATTCTGAACTTTAATCTTCACAATCAAAACATTGACTTAATATGCAAAAATATATTTTTTAAGGAAAGTTACTCTTTCATTTCATGTGATATGTAGCCTTTGCAAGCTTATCCAAGTTTGTTTTACTTTTGGTAGTATATTTTGACCTTCTGATTCTGGACGTTTCTTCTTTGATGATGGTCTCTTTCTTTTATGCTTCTTTTTTGGACCTTTCTTCTTTTGGAAGGCTTTGATGGTTGGTCCATGCAAGCTTTACCTCTTTGCTTCCTCAAAGATATTTTGATTTTTACAGTTGAAGGATCCTCAATATACAAATTTGAATGTTGTTCTTCTATGACTATTACTTCAATTAGTAAACTAACATTATTTATGGCTTTTGATTTCATTTTATATTTGTTTCTTTCCCTAGTAGGTCTCTTCCTATCTCCAACAACTGGTTTTATTTCTTCTTTCTTGTTTTTACTGGTCACTTTATACCCTACTTCTTTTAGCAATTCCTCATCATAATCAATAGGTTGGTTTTCTTGTTGCTATTTATGTGCTTCCAGAATTTCAGGAAGCACCTACACTTTAGATTTCTCTTCAGATGCAAGTTTTTCCTCTTCCAGTTCTTTTGTGAACCTTAGTAAAATTTCTAAAAGGAGGAGCCATTTTCATTATTTTTATTTTAGGGTAGAACTTTCACCTTGCTCCTTTATCTTTTCAAATTCAACAGGTAAAGGCTTCTCTTTGCTACTTTTGGTACCTCTGCTTACACTTTCCTTCTTTTACTTTCTTTTGGATTTTCCTTCAGCTGATGTAGTTGATTTTATGTTTGTCTAAACTTGTGTTGAAGAAGATTTAGTAGTTTCTTTGGGTTTTACTGTAGATTGGCCTGCCCTATAAAATAAGAAACATTCCCAAGTTTGGTTTCTCTTTTTCAGTTCTTCTTTAACTAGAACATTAATAATCGCCTAATGATATAGGTTGTATTTTGATGCTCCTTGGTGTGCTTGAATTCTGGGTACCATTTCAGTTAGGCTCTTCAATATGAAATGGGGCAGACTAAGAGTCCTCATACCTGCAAAATGTGAAAGAAACCGCATATGGTAAAGAAATACTACTGCGTACGTTCTCTCACAAGTGAGAAAAACCTTAACCAGTTTGAATGTTTCTTCCCATTGTTTCTCGAGATAATTGCTAGTAACTCCTTTAGCCCAGTTAAGGTCTTTGTATTCCTCTAATAAAAGTATTGTGATCTCCTCATATAATGAGTTGTCCCTTAAACCACTTTTCTTCTTCCTGGGGAAGGTTAAAAGCTTCTACAATTGACTATTCTAAAACCTACAATTTGAAACCAAAGATGCTAGCTTCGTTTCGATTGAAAGTTTGAGAAAACTCTTAGGCTACACCTTGATATGGCCCTCCTAGCCCCGTGTAGAGTGGATACCAACCTGTGTGAATAAATAGTCTTCTAACACTTGGATTAGCATCAACTAGTTCATCTCCTTGAGGTTCCATTCTATTAAGCTTTCCACTTTTCCTAGACATTGATGCATGGATATCTACTTGCTTGTTATAAATAATAGGTGTCAAAGTATGGAAGCTTACCCAAAAAATGTTGCAATTAGCTTGAATTTGGATGCCTAAAAAAATGGGATGTGTTCTTAAAAACCTTAATTAGTATCTCCTTTGCTACACTTCGGAAATTCAAAATGGTAAAATTTCCTGTATTTTCGAATATTTGAGATAAAGTTTTGGTTCAATCTCCTATCCATATGATCCTTTATGATTAAATGAGATTTCATGCCATAATAGATAGCATGTAATAGTAATTATGAAGTCGAGCTTCTTTGGAGAGTCCAGCTAAGCTACTACATGTGGTTATATGGGATTTTTTTTTAAATTTGGTAATTTTTCAGCGTTAATTCAAACTCGCTAGAAATTTTGGTAGTGCATTACACGGAACAGAATGAACGGCTATCAGAATTTAAACATATAGCTAATACTGACACTACAAACATGTTTTAACTTTGGAAACATGGGTTTTTTTAAGATCAATGGAGTAAGCAATGGTTTGCTATGGTTGTGACTGACACATAGCTAATCCGATGAAGAAAATCAATTAACCACTAGCACTTGACTTAACATAAAGTTTGTGACCTATCCAATCATGAAATCTCATGATTTGGATTAAATATTTCATCATTATGACACATGGACAATCGAAAATGGTAGTGTTTTTGGCTTTATATTATTATTCTTATTTTTTTTTTAAATAGGAGATGCTACCAGAAATTCTAGTAGGATCGAAAAAGAAGAAAAAAGAAAAAAAAGGAAATAAAACAGGAATGAAAAGACTGTCCGGAAAAAAGGGGAGACTATCTTTCTAGTAGCATCAGAAAATTAAAAAAAAAAGAAAGAAATAAAATAGGAATGAAAACACTGTCCAAAAAATAGGGGAGACTGTCCGAACAAGAAAATCGGGCACTACCAGAAATTCCTATAGCATTTTTTTTTTAATTTATAAAATTAATCCTAAAAGATAAAACATTTAACACCTACTCATGACTTAGCCTAGAACTGTGCTAATAGTATGCACAATTTGTCGTATGAGAGGACTTGGTGGAGTCTTATGCACTATAGATAGGTGGTGTGCTATGAGTCACAAAACCAATTGAGCATCCAATTTCTTTTTAGTCCGTTATATCTACCCGTAACTCAAATAATTGTATCAAATATCATGGTTTCAGTCTCTATGTTTTTAATATAGAATTCTTGGTTCTTTGAGCTCTACATTTTGATTTATCCCTTCTCTTTGTCTTCTCTCATTTATTCCATAAAGCTAATTAATGTATAAGCCTTTGAAGTTCTTGACCTTCACTATTTTCTGTTATAATTTTGGGAATTGTGTATGTGTAGAAATATTGGAATACCTGACATGTATCTTTGGATGAAAGAACCAAGTCATGCCTCTTATATATGTGTATACAAAATGGGTGATATCCTCTCCTACTTCAGAATAATTTGAGACACACCAATCTAGATGTACCTAGGCACTAGTCTTCTAATAAATCCAAGGTTTCCTCTGGGAGTGACAAAATCTTCTAGCGTTGTTGCTGGAGAACGTATTGAAGGATTTTTCCCCTAGGATATAAAAAAATTCAACACGCTTCTTGTATGCGAGTGAAGCCTATTCTGATTTCATTCACATCACCTTGGTGACTCGACACCTTGTTATTATCATTCATCACCCTGGCTTTCAAAAGGCCTCATACTCACTCAAACACCTCTTAGAAAAATGCCCCATTTTTATTTGACCCTGAAAAATTATTTTTCAAGAAAGTCTAGGAAGACAAAAATCCCCCTCCCTGTGCTACCATCTCACCACCCTTCATAAATTCCTCCTCCATTTCTCAATCCATTGTTGCTCACTATGTACGATTGGCTCCTAATATCCTAAGATACCCTACTTCCAGTCCAACCACTGAAAACCCTACGGTTTCGACCCAAGTTCTTGAGCTAAGTCTTAATCCTCCTCCAATTATTCATATGGCTCCTCTAGGTTTTTTGCTAAATAAGTATGCACCTCTTGATTTACCTTAGCCCTTAAGTGTTATGCCACAAGACTACTTAAAGCTGCTACCTAGGTTTAATGGGGAAGATGAAAATTCTACTCAGAAACACATTCAGGCCTTATGTGCTTTTGTTGAGAACTTGAATGTAGAGCAACTAGATGTGGTCCTAAGGCTTTTTGTGTAGTCTCTTGATGGAGAAGCCAGAAAATGGTTTAAAACCCTACAAAATTCCTCCATCACCACTTGGGAGGAACTTGAGACCTTCTTCACACAAAAGTGGGGTGACAAGAGAAACCATGAGTACCTCCTCATAGAGTTTAATGCCATTAGGAACAAGTCAGTGGAGGATATCTCAACATTTAATAAGAGGTTCAATAATTAGTATAACAACTTACCTATTGAGATAAATCCTCCTCTAGCTATTGCTCATGTATCTTACTTGGGAGCCTTTGAATCCAACTTTGGTTTTACATTAACATAAAGGAGGTCTCCTACTTTAGATCAAATCCAAGTCGATGCTCTTGAAGTAGAATCAATTTTTGCCTTAACAGGGAAGTCAAGTGGAAATAAGGAAACCAATGGAAATATAAGAGGTAAGGAAGAATCTTCCTCCTCTGGTCAAACAAGAAATTCACCAGATCTGAAGTTGGAGAAGCTAGATAAACTCATCATGAGTTTGTCACATAAGGTTGGAAAGCTCGAAATTGAGAATAAGAGTCTCTCCAAACAAAATGCTCAAGGAAACAATTGGAGATATAACCTAGATTATACAAGGCCTCCATTACAACTACTTCCAAGGGAAACAAAGGAACATTCAGATCAGATACCTCATCACCTATATTTAGAAGATGATCCCATACACAGGAGATGCAGGGAAACTTATATTCAACTTTCTCTAAAGAAGAAGAGGAGAATATGGTTCACTAGGACGTCAGTGATAATGATGAAGCATGAGATGAGGAAGATATATATTATTATTGAAAATAGATTGCATAGTTCATGCTCACATAGCCACAACGTAAATATAATCTAAGTTCTTTAAAGAAGAGGCCAAGAGAACCAAAGCAACAAGACGAAATTGTCCCCCAAGCAATTCCAAATAAAGGGAAAGTTAATTTGAATCCTTACCTTGCCAGGGTAAAGGTCCCCTCGAATAAGGAAATAAATAGCTCAGAGGGGGACACAACAAAGGAGGCACCTATTCTACAAAAGAATACCGGTGGTATTGAAGGAGAAGTAGAGCCAAGAGGTATAAAAAATACCCAATCTTCATTCAACCTTAAAAAGGAGCTTTAAAAGGTAAATATTTATGTTCCACTGATTCAACTTCTAAAGCATCCTACCTATGAAGCTCATGTATCTCAGTTCATGCATCCATCAGTCTCATCATCCACCCATGATTCTCTAAATCTTCAAGAAGAGAGGCCAATGGTGGTATTTGGGCCTCATGTGGAAGAACTTGATCCTTCTACTGCAACTTTCTATGTGACTTTGGGAAACCATGAGCTTCTTTTGCATAATTACATGTTGGACTCTGGAGCCTCCAACAACCTCATCCCATTGGATGTAATGGAACAACTTGGCTGGCAAATCACTAGGCCCTATAGGGACCTATACTCTGACTCCAAGAGGGTCAAATATTTGGGAATGATAAAGGATCTAGTGTTGAACCTGGCTAAAATCCCAGTGAAGAGAATGGTAATGGACATAGTAGTGGCAGATATACCCCCTCATTTTGGCATGTTGCTACCTAGATATTGGCGTTCCAAGGTGGGGGGCTCTATCAAGTTGGATCTAACTTATACCACCATTCCCACTTTTGGAGGAGAACAGACGAGGCTATATAGAGAATCTAAGTTTGTAAAAACTATGACGTCAACTAAAGGCTCAAAAAAATCCCTAGTGTATGGAAAAGAAAGTGACATCTCTTGTCTACTCCTAGAAGAAGATGAGTCTATCTTAGAAGAAACATCTGTCCACCTAATATGGCAGTTAGAACATCAACGTACAAGTGAAAGAAAAGTATGGAAATTATATTTTGATGGAGCCAATTCAAAAGAGGGAAATGGGGTAGGAGTATTGTTGGTATCTCCTAACGGTTTTCTGATACCCATCTCATTCAAGTTGGAGTTTGAAGAAACTAACAATGTGGAAAGGTAAGAAGCACTACTCCTTAGGTTAGAGACTACCAAAAATAGGAATATTGAATGCCTAACAGTTTCTGGACACTCTGAGCTAGTCATAAGACAAATCAAAAATAAATTCCAAACCAAACACCCGAGACTAAGGACCTACCGCAATCAAGTGTGGGATTTCATTTAAAACTTATTCATGTCTTTTAAAATCAAATTTCTTCCCAGAGAAGGAAAAAAAATGGCTAACTCCCTTGCTATAGCTGCAAGCACTTTCAGGCCTCGTCAAAATCCTTTCCTTAGATATGAGGTGGAAGTCAGGTGTAGACCCTCCATACCTGATAACATCAAGCACTAGTAGGTATTCAAAGATCATGAGCAAGTGAAATGATTCATAGAAGGAGTTGGGAAGTTTTGTAACTCCATTGTTGATCGAGAAGCAGAATAAGAAGAAGAAGAAGAAGAAGAATATCAAGAAGCCACTTCATGGGAAGACATAGTGGCTAGGCACAAAAAATTTCAATTGAAAGGGAATGATGTCCCTCATGGACTAGTCCCACTATAAAGGTTTTTTTAATAAAGATGACATAGCTACCAAAAAAATGGCTCCTGAGGTGGATGATAACGTACAATATTGCAATGTTGGATTAGACGAGGAGCCCCAAATGATCAAGCTATCAAAAGGAGTTCCCTTGCATTACAAACAGAGGTATTTAGATATTTCCAAAACCTACAAAGACGTTTTTTCTTGGTCTTATGATGATTTAAAAACTTTTTTTACTAACATCATACAAAATAAGATTCCCTTGAAAAGCATAATGAAACCTTGCAAGCATAAACTCAGACAGATAAATACACTCTTACTTCCCTCTATTGAAAGGGAGGTAAGGAAGATGCTCCATGAAAAGATCATAATACCTTTAAGATACTCTAAGTGGGTAGAGAATTTGGTCCTGGTGCAAAAAAAGAATAGAGAGATAAGTCTATGTGTAGACTTCCAAAATATAAACAAGGTGTCTTTGAAAGACAACTACCCTCTACGTAAGAGGGATAATATATTGTATAAAGTGGTTGGTTCAGCCAGAATGTCCATGATGGATGGGTTCTCTGCATAGAATCAAGTGGAAGTTCATCTCGAGGATTAGGAAAAGACCACTTTCACCACCCCATGGGGAGCTCTCATGTATGCTCGCATGCCTGTTAGGCTGATAAATTTAGGGCTTGCATTTCAGAGAGCTATGGACATAGCTTTCGTGGGGGAGCAAGAAAATTTTGTGCTAGTCTACCTAGATGACATTACAGTATTTTCTAAGACTAAAGAGAAACACATCCTCCACTTAAAACCCACCTTTGAGAAGTGTAGGAGATATGGCCTCTCCTTGAATCCTAAGAAATCTTTGTTCACCCTAAGTGAGGGAAAGTTGCTAGGACATATAGTAGCACAAGAGGTCATGAAGATTGATCCTAAATGAGTTAAATCTATCAGCCACATTCCTCTACCTAGGAATAAGAAAGAAGTCCAGGACTTCTTGGGGAGAATATATTTAATAAGGTGGTTTATACACAACTGTGCATAGATAGTCAAGGGTATTCCAAACATGCTCAAAAAGGGAAATGAAGTCAAGTGGATCCCTACGCCCCTATGATTCTTCTAGTAGAATAAAAGAATATTTAGTTGAAGCCCCAGTGTTAGCCAACCCTGACTGTTTATTTCCTTTCTACATCTTTTCTTTCACCTCCTGTCATACCATCACAACAATGTTGTTACAGAAAAATAAAGCGGGTTATGAGCATCCCATTGTTATCGGAAAACTAGTGTCCATTCAGTGCTGCTATTCCCTCTAAGACGAGTAGCTATCTTAGAAACTAACAAGCTAAAGTTACTTGTGTTTTCCTTTATGAGAGATAGATGAGAGAGAATCTGAGAGTACCAACCTTAGTCTTTTGCCTGTCTCCCTGCATGTTTCCTCCCTCCTTTGACAAAGCTTCGCCACTCCTTCCTCACTTGTCCCGCTTCAAAGAAAACCTGCAGAGTCAAAGAAACATAATACCATCAAAGCATAGAGATCTATAACCATAAAAAATATAGGATAAAAAATATATTAACCATACAAATGCATATATCAATACAAGATTTAGAAATATACAAGAATACTATTATAGACATATTTGGGCACTACAACCCCAATCTCATTTATCCATAAACTAAGGGCTTGTAAGCCCCTAAAAGTGTTGTTTCATACCCTAAAGGAACAAGGTCAACTGAATACATCATCTCCCAAATGTTCTCCCTAAAAAAATACTCAAAACTGGTCAAAACTAGGCCATATAGACTACTCAGTGATAAGGGTGGGATGCATCTCACTTGCTACATGCAAAAAGTGCGATGCCTACTAAAAATCCCTTCTTTATGGTGCGATGAGCGAGAGCAGACAAATGGTAGAGGCAGTTGGCTAGGTGGAAACCCATAGAATCTTCTAGAAACTGCTCATTTGACACTTGCCTCTTTGAATTCGCCCAGGGATGAGTAAGAGATCATGAAATCTCCAAGTGGAACCAAGAGCTATCAGAGAAACGACACTAATAAAAATCATAGAAGCTGACTCACCCACCTACAAATATCTATATATGGATCCCTCATCCTTGAGATCCAGAGGCTGGAATTTTATATTTTGTAATGAAGTGTTGTTGGTTTCTCTGTGAAACATCATAGTGTTGGGTGATCTAGCTTTTCATGAGGTGAAGAGGGCTTTCATGCTGGGAGGATGGTGTTGGGTCAGACCAATGGGTTGTAATCCTCTCTTCTACTACTTCTACAAACTAAATTTACTTGTGTTTTCATTTATGAGAGATAGATGAGAGAGATTCAGAGAGTACCAACCTAGTCTTTCACTTGGCTCCTTGCTTGTTTCCTC
The DNA here is from genome assembly GCA_000404065.3 of Pinus taeda. NCBI lineage: Eukaryota > Viridiplantae > Streptophyta > Pinopsida > Pinales > Pinaceae > Pinus > Pinus taeda. The sequence goes on along the minus strand of APFE031125580.1, from coordinate 3,217 downwards.
CCTCCTTTGGCAGAGCTTCACCACTCCTTCCTCACTTGTCTCGCTTCAAAGAACACATATAGAGTCAAAGTAGCATAATACCATCAAAGCATAGAGATCTATAACCATAAACAATATAGGATCAGATGTATATTAACCATACAAATGCATATATCAATACAAGATTCAGAAATATACAAGAATATGGAGGAAAACTTAAATAGATTTATTGATAGAAGTAGTAGAAGAGAGGATTACAACCCATTGGTCTGACCCAGTGCCATCCTCCCAGCATGGAAGCTCTCTTCACCTCATGAAAAGCTAGATCACCCAACACTATAACATTTCACAGAGAAACCAACAGCACTTCCTTACAAAATACAAAATTCCAGCCTTTGCATCTCTAGGATGAGGGATTCATATATAGATATTTTCAGGTGGGTGAGTCAGATTCTGGGATTTTTACTAGTTTCATTTCTCTGATATTTCTTGGTTCCACTTGGAGATTTCATGATCTCTTACTCATCCCTGGGCGAATTCAGAGAGGCAAGTGTCAAATGAGAAATTTCTAGAAGATTCTCTGGGTTTCCACCTACCCAACTGCCTCTGCCATTTCTTTGCTCTCACTCATTGCACCCTACAGAAGGGCTTTTCAGTAAGCATCATACCCTTAGCACTGAGTAGTCTTTATGGTTCAGTTTTGACCAGTATTAAGTAGTTTTTCAGGGAGAACTTCTGGGTGATGATGTAATCAGCTGACCATGTTCCTTTAGTGTGTTTAGGGGCTTAGAAGTCATTGGTTTATGGCCATATGAGATTGGGGTTGCAGTGGCCAAATATGTCTATAACAGTTGTCCCCTAAAGCATGAGGTCGTAAATCTTCTGATGTCAGGTGAAATGCTTTATCATGAGGATCCAAGGATTTTCGAACTGGAAGGTGACCTATAATAAGTTACAATTCAATACATTATCTTCATAATATTTGCATGATCGAGATGAGGCAGGCATTCCCATGCTCAGCTTTATAAATTCATTTTCATGTACATAGGACAAACAACCGTCTGTATGGCAGACTGATGATTCTAGTGGAGCCATCATCCCTTAGCTTGGATGATTATCTGTGCAACTATGATGTACATTTGATGTCTTTATTTTCCTGAATAGATCATAGCCTGGATGGATGAAACTAGATCCGAGGTCTTCAAACTCATTTAATCTTTGCTCGAAGTACAAGTCGATCCATGTGAAAGGATGTTATGATGTAGACATGGAAAGACATTGTTTCATTACCAGCCAATGACGTAAGCTATTAATAAGCACGAGGGGAACCACCGATAATGATAATGACCCTCAAGGTACTGCAATATAATTCACTTTGTGCGAATACATGAGTCGATGTCGAACACCATGCAAAATCTTGTAGTCGAAGGCTATTGATGTAAGCTTGTCGCTAGAAGTGAGAAACTCGACATTGAGGCATGGAAGCTTCAAAGTATTAAAATGGAGAAAATGATTTTTTCGAGGTGAAAATGATCTGATGATACAAGGTTCAGGGTGGCGGTCATGAAAGAATGAAGCGTGAAGGTATTGCAGCAGATGAGACATAAGCTGGGTTGGTGAATTCTCTGAGCGACTTCTCTTGAACATATCGGCGACACTGAAATGGATTGGTAGAATTAACCCCAAAAATGGATGGTATGGAGGACCAATCGTGATATGACCAGTGAACGAAATAACCCAACCCGACTCAATCATGGTGATGGAGTGAAAGTGTCAAGTTCAAGAGCGACTTGCTACCAATAAAGTTTCTTCAACTTTTCTTCCCAATTTTTCGTAGTCATTTTGACCAATACCTCTTTATTTTTGTCAAGCTTGAGGAGGATAACATATGCTTGTTCTATAATCAGCCCTTCGGGCAAACCTGTCACTATGTTTTAACCAGCCTAGAGACAATAGAACTTGCTCTTGTCTGCATGGACAAGTTTGTCGCTATTGTTTTAACGAGTTTAATGACAAGGATAACTCGGTCCTTTTCAATTTTAGAGAGTCTAAAAAGAGACGGAAAGGAAACTCCAATAATCTTTTTTCGTAGTTAGGGGTGATTTTAGGGGCGAATGTTCGCCCTTTGGCGAAATTAAGGGGTTTTAAATTTTTAGTGGGCGAATATTTTGTATCATATTACATTTTTACAAATCGCCTCAAATAGCCCACCTTATTTTAAGGGAGAGGGTAAAAAAGGTAAGTTTAGCCCTTGAAATTAGGAGTTACAACCTTCCATTTGCCAATTTTCAAGATTAGGTTTTATTTAAGTGAATCCTATGGGCCAAATACCATATTTATAAAAGAGGTATGGTAAATTAATAAAAATATAAATAAATGAGAGGTATGGTAAATAAATAAAACATTTTTTATTTTTACTCCATAAGTCACCTTCTTATATACATGCAAGAGTGTAAACAAATAAAAATATAAGTAAAGTGGAGGTATGGTAAATAAATAAAACGTCTTTTTATACTTACTGAAAAGGTATGGTAAATAAATAAAAATATAAATAAACTAGACGCATGGTAAATAAATAAAACCTCTTTTTATATTTAGTCCATAACCCTCGTTCTATTTATGAAGGCTCAAGAAAGAGGTTTTTATTTAAGTGAATCCTTTGGGCCAAATACCATATTTGTAAAATAGGTATGGTAAATTAATAAAAATATAAATAAGCGAGAGGTATGGTAAAAAAATAAAACATTTTTTTATATTTACTCCGTAAGTCACCTTGTATTTATGAATGGTATGGTAAATTAATAAAAATATAAATAAACGAGAGGTATGGTAAACAAATAAAACATTTTTTAATTTTTTTATATTAGTACCATACAAAAAAACATTATTAAGAAAATAAAAATGGCACATGGTATTGATCCATGGTATTCACCAAAATGGCACATGGTATTGACCCATGGTATTGACCCATGGTATTCACTTGGAATGTAGCCTATTTAAATGGGGGAATTAAACCAGAATAGATCCATCTTTACTATGGATCTACTAACCCTAGAGAGGTATCAAATATCGTGATATGCAAACTAGCATACAGTGAAAAAATATTTGATCCGATCAAGAGTAAAAATGGATGTTGTAATTTAATGTATGTTAAACATTTTAGCTTGGTTAAAATAAAAATAAAATAAAAATCAACTATTTATTTTATTAATTTTTATAAATTACTAATAGTAATTTT
>APFE031125578.1:0-20517 GCA_000404065.3 Pinus taeda | reverse complement strand
AAGTACCAATCCCCTATGCTATACACCTTGGATAACTGCAGGATCCTCTGCATCTCATCAGTCAGTCTTGGAGGAGGAGAGCTTAGGAATAAAGACATGGCTGGGTGGATGAAGAGGTCTATGAATTCATAGTAGGTATATGGAGAGTAGGTTCTGCTATGAAACACTGAGGTCCAGTACACTACTGACCTTGGATTGCCTTGTGCATCTGTTCTGTTAACATTGAAGGAGAACTTCTCATGTTGATAATATAGAATGAGGTGGTAGATGTAGGAGGTGTATCTGAACACCTTCTCTCTTGACAGGTTCAAGAACTTCTCATGCATATTATCTGATATGTATGTGGCATAATCATAATAAATTGGACTCTTGCCAGGGGAAAACATAGTCATCATCACTAGTACAGTTTCATCAACAAATTCAACTGATTTGTACCCCAAGATGGAACTGATCATGTCTGCAAGATCTACACCCAGTTGATTGAGGTAGCCATCAAAAATAGGACGGTACAGCACAGTGTCAGAGTCTTTAATGAACAATTGGTTGAGCTTTATGATTTGTGCATCTGTTAGAATCTTAGCTCCTTGGTTGATCAAATCCAATAGAGACAAGGGGACCAATTTCTTCTTAGTTTTGAACTGTAGCATTTCTCTAATGGCCTCAGGGGTCATGTAGAATACCACTGAGCCTGAAGGGTCAAGCACAGCTCTTTGCATGGGGTCATAGCAGACAGCACACAGATGAATCAGGTTAGGGAATTGGTTGACCTGAGGGAGCCTGAAAATTGGGAGGAAGGAATCCCAAATGCCCAGTATGTCTATCCCATCCTTATGTTTGGCCTTAAGCTCATTCAGCAGGTGGAGGTGGAACTTGCTTTTTGATGAGGAGTCCTCTGCGATTTGGTAGTCCACGTCTGCCAAATCCTGCCACTCCAGCTCTCTCTGAGGGGCATTCAAAGGGGCAACATTGAGGGCAACTGGTGCAACTGGAGTCTCCATGGTTACTTAGATTGTGTTTTGCAAATGGACTGATGTTTCTTAGATTGGGCAATAGTAAAGAGCACTGACTGAGTAAAGAGGTGAATTTGAAAAATGAAGGGTAGCAGGGCAAGTTTACAACAATTGAAATACTGTTTCAGTTATTTGAGAAGGCAAATATTAGTCTTTAACAGACCTTTCTCAACAATTGAGTGCAGGTTCCGGGTTTTAGTTCACGACTGCGCGAACGAAAAATGCGGGTTTTTAGTGATAGTTCAGTGTAAATGGCTCGGCTGATGAATTTCGACCGTTAACTTTTCAAGAGGGAGCTGGGTGCAGGTAATTTTCTGGTGAATTATGCATTTTCTGTGCTCTAAGTGAATTTTTTGTTATTTACAGAGAAAAACCAGGTTTGGAGAAGACTCGAATGGAGAAATACCTGGTAAATCAATTGGCCGGGTCACCAATGCAGGTGGGTAGGCGCGCGGAGGTCTCCTGGTTGATTTTGAGCAATTTGGTGAAAAATGGTCGTAAAACGCATGCAGAGAGCGAAACAATCGTTTTTTCCAAAAGTGCGAAAAAGACGCGAAAATGGACAAAATATGGCTTTTTTGCGTCATTCGCGCCCTTTTTGGATGATGTCAGCATGACGTCACCAGGTGGGTCAGGGTCGGATGACGTCAGCATGACGTCATCAAGTGACGTGGCGGACTATGACCGATCCACGGGGGCAGTGAGGTGGCAGACAGGTGGCGTAATGGTGGATAGGGCGCGCGGTCGTGGCGCTGACGTCGGCAGACAGGTGGCACAATATCGGGCAACCTCTGTTACGGAAAGGAATCTGTCAGAGGGGGCTCCGATGGGACTTGGAGGCGACGCGTGGACCCAGCCTGACGTCAGCGACTGACAGATATCGGACGATATCGTCCGGACGTCGGGGCCGGTCCGATATCAGTGTTCGCCGTTGGATAAAAAGGGGTCGATCGGACGGTCATCGGGCCATTAACTTGCACGGGTGATACGGTCATCGGGAGGGGATTAAAATAATATATTCCATGGTATTTGCACCCGGCGGGACCCTTAGGAAATTTTAATGCATTTTCAATGGTTTGTAATGTATTTTTACAATGGTCGATAAGGCTCCGAAACTTTAGGAAAATGGGTTTTTGATGCATTTCTTTTGCAAAGTCGCATATGCCTCGGAACTTTGGATAAATGGTTTTTTTCGCATATAAAGCTCACAAAGGCCTCCAAACTTAGGATAAGGCAAACAAAATGGGTTTTCAGGGTAGCTTTGCCTTTTGGGTGGGTTAAAGGGGTGCAAAGGGTTTTTCCAAGGTTTCTTAGGGCAAAATGAAGGGTTGTCTAGGTAGAATGAGTTTTTGAGGGAGACAAAAAGGTAAGGCTTGGGTTCTTGAGCTAACCAAGTGTTAATTCAATTCCCTAGTAGTGAAACATATGGCTATAGTGCCAAGGAGGGGATATTTATAGAATGCTTAGGGTTTATACACCATGGTGTTATATAGTGGGAAGGGGAAGCATAGGGAGCATAGATTCAATAAAAAATTAGAGGTTTAAATGGAGGAGAGGTGAATGAAGAGTGAAAGTATGTTACTAATTTCTTGAAAAACAAATGTAGTTTAAAGGAGTAGTAATCAAATGAAAAGAACTTTTACACAAGGAAATGTGGCTTTCTTAAGGCTAAGGGACCAACATAAAACCTTGAATTCTTTCATAATCACAACTGGTGAAGGGATGTTAGTAATGAGTGATAAATAAAGGGAAAAGGGAAGTTAGACATGCTCCCTTATGTTCTTTTCCTTGTATTTTGTTAGCAAAATGCAGCTTGGAAGGAACACCACTTCTGCAACCCCATCTACCTACCCAACTATTTAGCCTAGCATTTTTTGTTTCTTCTTGGAGGGTGGACTTGGACTTGCAGACTCTTTATGTGCCTTTTCTTTTCCATTGGCTTTTTCCTTTGATTTCCTATCTAGCACTACCCTTATTTCTTCCAAGGCCCCAGATTAAGCAGTTGGGAACCTTAGTTTCTCTGCCTAACAACTGATCTGCCAAGATTAAACAGTTTGGATAGATTTCTTTCTCTATTCTACAACAGAAAATTGAAACATGGCATGATCCAGATTAGACTGTTGGACCACCCATCACAACTTTAATAGACATGAAGGCATGTACACACCTTGTTTTTCCTTGAAAATATGGGATCTTTGTACCAGCAAAGCAGAGCATATTTGGCATTTGAATTTGCCAGTCATGAAATATGAAACCTATTGGTATAGGTATCCAACAACGTCTATGTGTATCTGTATTCTGAGTGAGGAAGAGAGAGGAGATTGAGAATGAAAATGGTGTTACAGCGAATCTGCTATAGGTTGTATCTATTCTGTTTGTTGGATAATTTAATAAAATAAGGATTGGCTATTTCTTCGTGGATGTAGCCCAAACTGGGTGAACCCTGTATATTTGTGTATCTCTTGTTTTATGCATTTTCTGTGTTTATATTTCTGCAATATTTCATGTGTTCCATTGCTTCGTAATATATAATTTTCTAATAGAACCATGGGGGAACTATGCTCGATGGTGGGTTTATTTTTTAATGAGCTTAAACCATGGGGGAACTATGCTCAATTTTTCAATTTTTTTTTTTATGTAAGCTAGAAATGATAAAACTAAAAAAATTAGAAGAGGCAAAACCAAAAGCTTGAAACGACATAACTAAAAAGATAAAAAAATGAAATTGGAAAAATGTTTGCATGCTCCCAGCATAATGAAAATGAGAGTCTCCTGTAGCCATATGGAAATTTCTGTGGTTAGGTAGGATGGTTTCATCCACAGAATAGATAAAACACTTCCTTGGCTTCATCCACAGAATAGACAAATGTGAATGGTGTGTCAGGCCAATCACATAACCTACAGGTTTTTTCCACAGAATAAACAAAATACTTCCTTGGCTTCATCCACAGAATAGATGAAGGTGAATGGTGTGTCAAACCAATCACATAACCTACAGGGAAACTTATCTTTTCAACTAGGTTTGTCCGCAGAATAGACAAGGGTGCATGCCCCCTAAGCTTCGTTACATTCACTAGACTACTCCTGGCAATCAAGTGGATGGAATGAAGGTTGAAGAGATACCGTTGATGAAAAGAACCATTTAGGTATGATGATTGACTTGGATCTATGCTTGAACCAGGAAATGGAAGCTGGTCAATGGTGACAATCTTGCCTTCATCCGGGAAACACATCACTTGGAAGAGTGTTGAAACAATAACTTGCATGTCATAAACATAGTCATGTCCAAGGAGTAGATTATAATCTAATGGTCCCAAGACTACCATCACATTCAGTTGAACTATTTTCCCTCCCAAAGTGATCAGTAACTTAGGGAGGATCCGTAACAGTCGACTAGTTCCTTTATTAAAGCCTAACATATTTTGAGTAATAGGCATAAGCGATGGCGAACCAAGTGCTTTCCAAGCAGTTGAGGAAAGGGTATTCACTGATGCACCTTCATCTATGATAGTGCCAGACACGATCATTTTGCAAACTTGTACTATGATCCGGAAAGGTACATAAGAAGGAAGGCGAGATCTTGCTAGTCGATTCCAATCAAAGGAAGTGACTAGACTACTTGGAGGGGGTACTGAATAAATGGGAAAATTAACCCCTTGATTTATGATAACTGGGGGATTTTCTTCCTATTGCGAAGGAAGGGGAAGATTGCCTCCAAGTTCGTTGGAATTTGAAGTAGCAAAAATAATTTGGATGGTATTGTTCTCACACTCTTTGGGAACGGTGTCATCTTCTGAAGGTAAAATTGGGTCAACCGCCACCTCGACTTGTTGGCTTTAGTCGGGTATGGGCTCATGAGATTCACTTTCAGAGAGATTGGTTTCGACCAACGATTGATTTAAGTCAGTCGGTTTTTCATCTAGTAAAGGACTTGGTGAGATTTTTTTGTTGCTAGATGGAAGTCGTTGCGGTGAAGCAGGCCGGTTATCCAACACTCTTTTGGCTTCATCCAAAAAGGGACAATGGTGAAGGGTATGGTTCCCTTCACATAACCTACATGGAACTTTGACCTTTCCTTTCTATCCATGAACTTCACTATTACTAGTTGATGGTGTGTTGTCAACATGATCACCAGATATTGAGGACACCTGGTGGTGTGAACGGGGGGAGCATTCTCTCAAGGTCAGAGGAAAGCACGGAAAATCTCGATGAAAATGGTCTCCTCTACAAATTATGCATGGAAATATGGGTTTGGAAAGCTTAATGTGCGGATTTTCACCAGATGAAGCATGGTTTCCCCCTTGCTGAATTGGATTCTTCTTCTTCTCCTTCCCTTTCTTCTTCTTCTCAGTCACATGGTTACTAGCATCGCTACTTTCACCAAGCAAAGAGGAAGAAGGGGAGGGAGAAACAAATGAAGAAGAAGGCGAAGGGTCAACTTAAGTATCAACTGGATGTTGATTCGATTGCGGAGGAATTATGGTATTTTGAACCATAGAGGTTGAGAATAGCCATACTGGCAGGCCAATTGTAATTCCTAGAAGGGACAATGTTGCCATATATGGAGCACCAATATTTCCCTAAGAAGAAAAAGGACTAGGATTCCCTTCAAAAGGGATTCCTTGATTGGTGGATCCCGAATTTGTCTCCATATATCTCAACCTAAGATCAACTTAGGAATAAGGGATGTTATTCCGAATTCAATTAATTTTAATGATGCTTTGACACAACTTTGCTTTTTCAATTTTTAAGAGCCAAGAAAAAGCTAAGGATAACTCTAGTCCCCTTCGATATTTAATGAGCTTGAGGTGACAAGTGCTCAGATGGACCTTTTCTTTTTAAGAGTCGAAAAGGAATGAAAGTGACTTCTTTGGAAAATCTAGATAGAGAGATTACCAAACAATCGCAAAACTGCAATATACACCTTGGTGATAAATTAAAGAGAAATTACCAAGGACTTATGTACAGTAGTCAATCTTCCCGAACGTTGTGTTCAGTGCATTGTGATTGATAGGGCAGCAAACATGACTACCTATGGATAAAGGATATAAGCCTATTGTCATCTCCCAATATATACATGATGATACAGGGAGCACAAGTCCATGCTAGCACTTGTCATATCAAGGAAGAGGAATCACCCAACCTTCGATGAAAATGAGAGTTACTAGTTTTTATGATACCGGAACACGTCTCTAGCCTAGACCTCTAGATGTGTTGCATTAGGTTCCAAAGCATTGTTAGGTTCATTGAGATTTATTTTAGAGTTGATCTTGTTTAAAGTTTTCCTTTTAATGGTTCACCAGGTGATGTTGATTTAAAATTCCTAAAATGCAATCTACAATGATAAACAATCGTTGTTTATTTTGAGTAATGAAAATCCTAGCTACTAAGGAAAGAAGATTACAATTCTTTCAAACACAGAGTAAAGAGCACACACTAATGCACTTTCCTAAATCATTTTTCACACACAAAATAAATGCAAATGCAAATTCATGTATTTGTTTTTCTTTCCCCTTATTGTGAAAACTGCCAAAAAGGAAAAACAAATGTTGCAAAGATCTGAAATATTTCTTTCAAAATGACATTTCGACAATTTCTTTTCAAAATAGAAAGGAAGACTAAACGAAACTTTTCAATTTTGAATTAAAAAAAATTCTTTCAACACTTTGAATGAAAACAAATCAAACCAAATATATGACAAAAATTTCAATCGACTATCCAGGGAAGGAAGAATCCACAACACTTCTCTTTTTGACACAAAATGACAGTTATGACACTTTTCGTACCAAAGCGACAGTTCGATTTAAGCAACTTTTTGAAAAAGGATAGTAAATGATGGACAAATATATAAAAACATTTACTAATCCTAATCAATGGAGGCTGATCTATGTGATGCAAGCAGGCTTCAGTAATGAGGTATTGTTCATAAGAAGAAAAAACAACTAAACAAAACTGAAAACAAGGAAAAAAACCCCAGATTTCTAGAATGGAAATAGGTTTAGTCAGTCATCGCACCTGGGCTTTACAAAAATAGGGATGCATCACACTTTATAGACTTAGGAGGTGCGATGCATACTGATTGATAGTGACAGAGAGTGCGATGGGCTAGGGAGCGCAATTGAAGTGGGTTTTGGCTCAAATTTGCAGTTGTTTTCAGTGAGTTAAGCTGAGCTATGATGGACAGTAAAGAGAAAAGTACAGAGGAATGACTTGAGAGGTTACTGGGCTACCCAAAGGGCATCTATAATGCTTGTAAGTCAAATGTTTAATTCATAAACTAAACCAGAGATTAACTGAAGCAGCATTCATCTACTATGAAATTGCAGAGCAAGAGTAGTCCGAAGGCTACCTAGCTAACTTTAGGCTTTGTCTATAGTTTATAAAATAAACAACAACAACAAACAAACATCTATTCGTTCCCCAGCGAAGTCACCATTTTGTTTCTGAGAAAACTAGTGTCTTTTCAATCAACTAGCCCTCTAGGTTCGGCAGCTACCCTAGAAACAACAGTTCAAAGTAATTCAACGATTTCTTCAATGCACAATAGATAAGAGAAAGATGAGTGGACCAACCTGGAACTTTCGCTTAATCCTTTGCTCGATCCTTCTCCCCCTTGACAGAGCTTGCAACTCCTCTTCGTACTTATCCCGCTTGGAGAGTACCTATAGAAAGACAGTAGCAAAGAACCATCAAAGCATCTTAATCTATTGTAACATAAACACTACAAGATTAGATGTATAATGAACATATGATGGCATTCACAAATAATAACATTCACAAGTGCACAATTATATGGAAGAAAAATTGAAGAGCTTTATTAAATAGAAGGGAGAATTACAACCCAGTTGTTTGATCCAACATCATCCTCCCATCATGAATCCCTCTTCACCTCATGAAATAGAAAGATCACACCAAAAATACAATGCTCTTATCTCAAACACAAACTATCAGCACTTCCTTGCAATTCACAATATTCCAGCCTCTAGATCTCTTACATGACGGATCCATTTATAGATGTGTGCAAGGGTATGAGTCATCTATGGGGTTTTGATTAGTGTCATTCCACTTGTTACAATTGATTCCACTTGTTACAATTGGTTCCACTTGGAGATTTCTTGGATGTCTTACTCATCCTTGGGCGAATTTAGAGAGGCAAGTGTCATAAGAGAAGTTTCTAGAAGATTCCATGAGCATCCACTTAGCAAATTGTCTTGGACATTTGTCCATCCTAACCCATCGCACCCTATAGAAGGCCTAATTAGTATGCATCACACTTGGCTAGTGTATAAGTTAGTATGCATTGCACCCTGATAGTGGAGCAGTCAATATGGTCCAGTTTAGGCCAATTCCGGATGGTTTCTCAGGTGGAACTTTTGGGGAATGATGTAATCAGATGACCATGTTCTTTTAGGGTATGAAGCAACTCTTTTAGGGGTTGAAGAGCCCTATTTTATTGACATATAAGATTGGGTTTGAAGTGCCCAAATATGTCTATAACAGTTGCCCCCTAAAGCATGAAGTCATAAATCTTGATGTAGGGTGAAATGCTTTATCATGAGGATCCGAGGTTTCCAATTAGAAGGTGATTGTATAAGATACAATACAATATATCATAATAATATAATTTTCATGATCTAGCTAAGGCAGGAATTCCCATGCTCAGCTTTATAAATTCATTTCATGTACATAGAACAGATAGTCGTTTGTAGTCGCAGACTGGTGATTCTTCAGATGTAGAGTCATCATCCTTGGCTCGAATGACCATCTGTGCAACTTTTTGTGTACATTTGATGTATTTATATCCTTGAATATATCATAGCCTAGATGGATGAAACTAGATCCAGGGTCTTCAAACTCGTTCAATCTTCACCCGATGTACAATTCAATCCATGTGAAGATATGTTTTGAAGTCGAACATGGAAACACATTGCCTGATTACCCGCCAATAATATGAGTTGTTAACATGCGCGAGAGGAATCACCGATAATGATAATGACCCTCAAGGTACTACAGTACAATTCATGTGGTGTGAATTTATGATCTGATGTCGAACACCATGCAAAATCTTTCAGTCGAAGGCCATTGATGTCAACCTGTCGCTAGAAGTGATAAACTTGCCATTGAGGCATGCAAGCTTTAAAGCACTGAAAGGGGTGTTTCTAGGTCAACTTCTTGGATAAAGAGCTAATGTCGACAAGAAGCGACTCATTGTAGGAGTGCCTTGATGTATCCCACATCTATGACATGAAATGAAGCAAATGATTTATGGAGGTGAAAACGATTTGATGACACTAGGTTCAGGAATGGTAGTCCTGAAATGATGAAGGTTGGAGGTATTGCAGTGGATGAGGCATTAACTAGATTGTGGTTTCTTAACTAAATGACTTCTATTGAACATATCGGTGACACTAAGATGGATTGGTAGCGTTAACCCAAAAAGATGGATGGTGTGGAAGACCAATGGTTAGATGACCAGTGAATGAAATAACCCAACCTGACTCAATAATGATGATGGAGTGAAAGTGTCATGTTCAAGAGTGACCTGCTACCATAAATTTCTCCAAGTTTCTCCCCTTTTTCCCTAGTCATTGTTGACCAGCACCTCTTTATTTTTTTCAAGCTTGAGGAGGATAACATATGCTTGTTCTATAATTTTCCCTTCGGGAAAACCTGTTGTTATTTTTTAATGAGTCTAGTGATAGTGAAACTCAGTCTTGTCTAGAATGGACAAGTTTGTCACTATTGTTTTAATGAGTTTAACAATAAGGATAACTTGGTCCTTTTGATGTTTAGAGAGTTTGAAAAGGGACGAAAAGAAAACTTCAAAAGTTCTTTTTCGTAGAATAATCCTTTAAGTCCAAGAAAGGATAAAATAATACAAAAGGGATGACTTTTCTGATCATTTTAACAAGCTGAAAAAGACAAGAACTCGCACTTTTTCATAGGATAATCCCTTGGGTCCGAAAAAGTATAAAATTATATAGCAGGGATGACATTTCCAAGCACTTTAATGAGCTGGAAAGGACAATTGCTCAACAATATTTTCATGATTAACAAGTTTGAAAAGGGTTTAAAGCAGACTCGATTTGAGGATCGAGTGGTGTCTGGGGTAGCAACTGGTTTCAGGTGATCTTGGAACTTCTCGAAACATGGTGAATTCTGTGAAGAGGCTGGCTAACAAGACCACTCATCGCAGCTATTTCTCAAAAAGGGTAAGTGGAAGCATATGATTATCCAATAGAATGGAGGTGATGGGAGGTACACAACCAAGGCTCAAAAGGTTGATAGCATGGCAATCACAAACAAAATTGGCTAATGCATTAGTTAATGTGTTTATACTTCTAGGAATATGTTGATATTGATTTTTTTTTTTGTATAGGGTTTTGAAATTAAATTGGAGAAGTTTGATTAAAATAAATACTTAGGAATATTTGTTTATTGCATTATTTTTTGTTTCATTATTATTTGTTTCTTCCCTCTTGTACATAGATTTTCATTGAAAATAACAGAGTTCTTGTTATCATGCTAGATTTCATTATAGGGAATTCAGGTGAAAATCGTTCAATGAGCCTTGAAACTGAAACATAATCAAAGATCAACTCTAAACTTTACGCAATCAATATAAGGAGCATATGGAACACTAACGACACACATAGAGGTCTAGGCTAGAGACCTGTTCCAACTTCTTTAAATGTAGGATATGTTGTTACTTTCCAGCATTACATTCCAGGCATAATTGGTATTCCATGTACGTAAGTATATCAGATCATTCTCCACATACTCTTGGGTATATCAGATGATGCTCCACGTATGAAAAATATATTGGAATAATTCTTATCGTATAGGATGCATTAGAAAAAACAACCACAGACTGCACTTCGAAAGAGCTCCGGGTATATTTATAAGTCCCCTATAGGTTTTATCCCACCATAGGTAACCAAGTCATTCGCCTTGTCCACTGTGATACCCCGAACACAAAATTCAGGGAGAGTACATGCACGTACTGGAAACATTAATTTGTAGCTGACAGTGACTTGGTAAACCTTTTCTATCTAAAATATACCCCATTTTTAGTCTATTTTTTGTTTTCAAAGTTCTAAAATTTATTAACCCATCATGGAAGAACACCCTCAAACACCCCGTTGTTTCCGTAGAATGCAAATATCACCTCCTATACCTCCAGAGGCAACACCTAGTTTTCGAATGAATAAAAATATGCAAAATACTGAAATTGGTACTTCAGAACCTACTCCTTTTGGAACTACATCTAAAATTAACCAACAATAATAATCCATTCCCATAAGTACTGAACCTAAAATCACCTCTTTACCAACTGGTGAGTCCAACATAGTCGAAATTGAAGCACTTGAAACTTCACTACCTGAGGTCATTGAAACTAAATTTCTTGATTCAGATACATTGCAACCTGAGGTTATACAACCTAGGGAGCCTCAGTTAACTGAGCCTGTTATTTTAGGTCTTTATTCCTCTCTTCCTCTACTTGTGACTCAACCACAACCCATATATTTTGGTTCTCATGGAGAACAACTTCCACCTAGTCTTTATAGTATTGGAAAAATTACTGAAGAAGAGTCTCAACCATCCTCCACTATCCATTTAAGAGGGACTCATATTTATCAAGCTCATCCTTTCCTTACTCACACTCCTATACAAGCTCCTTTTCCTAGTACTCCTCGTTTCAACTCACCTTTGATTTTTTCTCGACCAGTTTCCTTGGGAAATTTAACCATGACTAAGTCAACAATGATTTATCAACCTGTATTTTCTATCATGAGTAAGTCAACCAAAGTTGTAGTTACTTCCATATTTGTGACTTCACCAGAAACACACTTGTATGATGGTCCTTGTGTACCACCTAGCTATTATATGTTATCTGGAACTTTTTCTGGTGTGTTGACTAACCCATGGACTTCTTCATTAACATCCTCATTTGGAATTTTATATTGTACTTTTTTTATGAACACCTCACAACCCATTCAACCTGTTGTGCCCCAAACTTCTTTGGAGCAACAATATGGTTCATTTGTTAATGGATTGAGTGATCTACAATGGTCTACTCCATCTTATATTGGATACCCTCCTCTTGGGGGGCAAATAACTCCATCTTCTCCTTAGCCCGTGGGGGGGGGGGGAGGGGGGACTTATTATGGCTATGTCTCCATCTCCTGATCAAATGTCACAAGTTGGTTTTCCTTCTTATTTGAGTCCTCCATTTTTGGAAATGGCTTCTAATCCTTTGAATCCCACATTGCCTATTCAACCTCATTTAGTTTTGAATCAGCTTCTCATTTCTCAACCTACTGATGAGCCTCATCATTGGGTAACTATATGGACCTTAATTCACCTCTTAGCTCAGTCAAATCAGCTCTTCCCACGATGTATTATATGTTTTGATTATATTTTGTTTAATGAGATGAGTCAAAGTGAGATATTATGCCTAGTGCACTAATGTGCATTAAATGGAGGTTTGTGAGAGAAAATTAGGGAATTTTGGCAAGATTAAAGGCTGAAACTTGAATTGGATAAGGAAGAGAGATTATAGGAGGTAAATACTCCTCATATACTCCTCCGTCATTCGAATATTCCTGCATCAATCACACTAGCTCAGAGTATAAGCAACCAAGTCATGAAAATCAAAAGGAAACTAAGTAAGTGATAGTCAAAGAGTTGGTTCATCTCAAGTTTGGGAGCCGAGCCTCCCTAGATTTAAGGAAGTCATTGCAGACTTCAGTTGTATAAATAGAGAGGCCTAGAGCCTCATTAGGATTCAAATTTTTGTTGCAAAAACACTAGTTATTTTGGAGCTCTAGACTTGTGGAAGAGATTCCTATGTAATTTTCTGTTTTGATAATGAGAATGAGATTTTTCATGATCCAGTACTGAGTTAACTCAGAGGGATGAAGCTCTTGGGTTAGGGCCCAACACTAGTAGCAAAGGCTTCTCTTCTTGTATCTATATTCTTAGATTAGTTTCATAGATTCATGGTTAAATTGTGCTTAGAAGTATTTCATTGCAAGTAGTGTAGATTTGATTAGTTTGCTTCCATTTGTGTCTTACTTCAGCAGTAGGTTAGACAGGATGAAAGGAACACCAAAAAGATGTCAATAGGGGTCTTGGCCTCACTTCCTCTTTCAGGGATCATTATTTGAGGAAAGGACCCCTATGTAGCCTCAAAAACACAGATTTCTACTTTCCCATAGAATTTAGAGTTTATTGTACTTGAACCAGCATTTGATCAGTTTGCAAGTGTAGGATTTATTTACTATTTCTTCCATTTTCAGTCTTACAGTAGATCTCATCAATGACTTCATCTTATTCTCTAAATTGTCCTCATGCATGAAGTAGACAACTAACTCATTAAACTCTGCTTTTCCAGCTCATTGAAATTCTTCTTGTTTACATGATTTTTGGGCAAATATCATTGTTTGATGTAGTGCAGGTGTTTCAGAAGTAGAGAAATATTTCAAGCAAGAAGCCTCCTTCCAACTTCATCCATCCATAATCATTCCTTTCTTTCACTAAGACCTTCACCAATTGCATCATTTTACATGGAAACTTCTCCAAGCATGTTGAGCAAATCCAACCATCTCCCAATATTGGTTTTGAGTTTTGAGTGATCCTAGGAATTTTCTCACTTCATTCCATCCACAAGCCACCTTCCCTAAGCCTTTGATCACCTCCAGCACCCATCATTTTTCTCTCGGCTGTATTCTGTGGAAATATAGGGAATCCTATAGGTTTTTAGGACATCTTGTAGGTTTTCTTGTAGTGGCTTGTTTTGAGGGTGAATTGAGGGAAAACCTCCAAGAAGCCACACAAGGTCGCTTAAGGGTCTCCTAAACCTTCCAACTATCCACCAACATCCCTAAGCCACCTGCCACATCACCAAAAGAGATTAGCTTTCACACTTGTTTTTCCATAAAAAGAATAAAAAGAAAAAAATATATTTATTTCAGTCCTTTACATGCATAATAGTGATGTTTGATGTTTTGAACTTCCATGCTTAGGATAGTATAATTTCATACATGTTAGCTTGGAATTCTTGTAAAACATAGTTTCAAGGCAATTAATTAGGAAATGGTGTGCTTTTAGCATAGGATTTCAATTCTTTTCCTTATTGTAATAGACAAGCTTTCTCCTAGAGTAGATTTCTCTTTCTTGCAACAGTAATCAAGCTTCTTCTGAATCCATAGAAGAATGGCTTGAAAACCCTAGTGGTTTTTTGAAATCTGAACAGCGACAAACGGTAGAACCATCACTTTTACTTATGTATACAACACTATCACCTCCAAGTTTGTATGAAACCCGGGTTGATAAAGTAAAGCTGGTAGCCCCAGGAGTTGCAACATTCTTGTTGCAATATTGGTGCTCATCACCTACCTTGGTCATAGCCTAGGTTTCCACTTGTTAGCCTACTCAATCTATGCCTCAACCTACCCAAGTTTTGTCTCAAATAAGTCAACCTGTCCAGGTTGCACATCAAACACAACCTATTCCACTAGTGTTTGGGATCTCTCAAATCCCACTTACTCATCCTCTTCAGGGTGCCTTGAAAACTCCACCACTTAGCCAATCTATTCCTCAAATGAAAGTAAGTAAACCTATTTATGGTATGGCCCAAGTGTCCACCAGTCATCCTAATGTAAGGATAATGAAAAATCCCTCTGGGAAACCTTTCTAAACTATTCTACAAATGAATGTTGGTCAAATCGCCATTCCACAAGTGCCTTATGAAAGCCAACACATTCAAACACAACCTTTTCATGGTTATCTTAGAATTGGACAATCTAGGTATGTTTATCCCAATTACCAAGATCCTCCTTATCCTGGAATGTAGATACCTATTACTCAGTCCATTCCATCATACCTAGGATACCCTCCCCATAACTTTAATGGGAAATTTCCATTTGTGGAAACTCTTGAATTTCCGTATTGAATCGGCTAACTAATGATCTTATTTTTATTCTCCTTACTGGTCGGCCATTGATACCAAATTGTCGAGAAATATCCTGAAATTCAATGGAAATCCTGGAGAAGACATGCCTATTCATGTTATTACCTATCATTTATGGTGTTCATCCAACTCATTAAATGATGATTCTATTCATTTACGAATTTTTCAGATAAGTCTTACTGGTATGGAAGCTAAGTGGTATGTTGAATTTCCATGAGTTTCATTTAACAATTTTAATGCCTCAACAACTACATTCCTCACCCATTTTCAATAACCTGTTCAATATGAAGCTGGAACTAAGATTTTGACCTCATTGAAACAATCTGATTCCACTCACATTTTTTATCATATTCATGAGTGGTGACATCGATGTCATTTGGTAAAAACCTTCATTCTCGATCAGTTATTGGTTGAATGGTTTATCAAATTTTTGTTACCTTTCATAACTGAAGAAGTTGCTAAAGTCAGAGTTGTCACTGAAGAGGAAGAAATTGCTCGTGTCCAATACCTTGATCTCATTTATACTCAATCTAACATGCTCTACAACAAAATACCCAATGCTCTGAGACCTCAACATAATGTTCCACCAACACCCACTAAATAATCACATGTCACTGATGCTGTGGTTGGTTCTACTAGCCAACAGAAAGTGAGTAAACTATCCGGTTCATCTCCTACTATGTCTACTCAAAACTCAACCTCCGCTACTCCTGCGATTACTTCTGAGATTAATGTCGTTCAATCTATGAAAGAAAAATATCAACAACTTAGAAGTAAGAAGAAAGAAAAAGGAAAGAAGAAGAATGATAATTATTCATAGAAAAAGAAAGTAATAAGTCTCCTAAAGATAAGCATAAGCCTCATTATCCTTTCCTTATTTATAATGAGGAACATTTTACTCGGGACTATTCACATTGGGCAGAAGTTAATCAATTCCTATAGTTGTCATCTAATACACTTTTTATGTCAACATATCCCTTTTGCCAATTAAGGGACGAATCTGGTTTCACGAGATCCAGATCCGTATTCCCAGGTTATGATGTTAATTTCCACCAAACTAAAAAATGAAATTACGACGGCTATCAGAAAAAAATACTATGGTAACTTTAATCCTTCAACTGGTAAGGATTCTAATCAACCTACTAATTCCACCTCATCATATACCCTGGATCCATCTCCTAATGTGGTATCCACTAAATTGACCATCAAACCTCCTAAGGGAGTTATCCACAAATTGATATTCAATCCTCATGGGAGAGATGCACAAAACTATAATATATTCAAGGACTTGGCTCAAGCTCCTTTTGTTGTGTCAACACTTGAGGTTTTGTAGAATTGTCCTACCAAGAAGAGGTATTTACTTGCCACAATTGGAGGCATGGATCCTTTTTATTCGAGTCTTTCGCTATTTAATCATGAGAATCATACCCCCAAACTTCCACGACAACTCACATTTATGATCCAAGTTGTTGTTCAAAGTAATACTATCTATTGGAAAATTGTGGACGAATGTCCTTTGGCCTGTATCATGTCACTTTTCTATTAGAAGGCTACTTGTTCTCCCCAAATTAATCAATCACTCACTACTCTTAAATCTTTTGATGGAAGAGGTTTCAAACCTTATGGAATTTTAAATACAATGAAAGTATAATTTGCTAGAAAAACATTTCTGTAGAAGTTGAAGTTATAAATGAACCATTGGATTATAAACTTTTACTCGACCACGCATGGATTTATGCCATGGTAGTTATTGTTTCGATCTATTTCCAAATTATTGCTTTCCCTCACTAGGGGGGTATCGTGGCCATCAATCAACTCACCTTTTTTTCCGATAATTCTCGGACTACTGGAAGCATCCCTCTTGTAGGCGATTCCCCATAGTCTTATCAACATGTCAGAGTAGGATTTCTTAAGGATTGCTCTTTGATGGGAATTTATTCACTCCCTCCTCTCGCCATTCCAAATATTGTTTCCTTCATTAATATGATATCTTCTTGTACTATTCCATCCGATGCCTAGATAGTGTGAGACATTTCTAATGTTGATACATTTGGTGATTGTATGCCTCTCAGTCATGTTGATCTTGAATATGAAGCTATCTATTCAGCTTATTCAACAAATTATTATTTCCCCTCCTTGATAGACTGGGTCGATCATTCTTGAGATTATGGTTCATCTTCTGAAGCTTTCTCCGGTTCATTCTCTATTGATGAAAGCATCATGGAAATCATGATGTCATATGATGCATCATGGGATGATAATCGTCATTGTTCCTCCTTACCTAGAAAATTTTAGAATAATATTGGAGATGTTTATACACCCAATATTGTTGAGAAACCTATGGATTCCCTATCCATTCATGATGTTAATTCTGACGAAAATTTAGTGAACATTGAAGAGACCATTCCTCTTTATATTTTGATTAAACCTGGAGTTATCGAAAATGTACATATTGGTGCATCTTGTTCCCTTGATGAGGTAATAAAGCCCCTTTTCAAGAATTTCGAGACGTTTTTTCCTAGACATATGAAGAGATGCCAAGTATTGGTCCAAATATCATATTACATGAGATCAAAACATATTTTAATGTTACCCAGTTCCTCTTAGTAATTGGGTCTCAAATATAGTCATTGTGATGAAGAAAAAAGGCCTTATTTGAGTTTTTGTCAATTATCAGGATATTAATCGCGATTGTCCTAAAGACAACTACCCAATCATGTTTATCGATCAAATTGTTGATGATTGTGCTACAAGCAAAGTTTTTTCATTTATGAATGGTTTTTCTAGCTATAACCAGATAAACATAATCCCATCAAATGAACATAAAACGTCATTTATTTTTCCATGGGGCATGTTTGCATATCGTAAAATCCTTTTTATTTTGAAGAATGTTGGTGCAACTTTCCATAGGGCTATGAATTATGCCTTCCATGTTATCAAGAACATTGTACAACCTTATTTGGATGATTACCTTCCCACTCCAAACATCGTGAGGACCATCTAATGCATCTTAGGGCTATTTTATTACGTTCTTGATATTATAATATCAAGTTCAATCAACACAAATGTGTGTTTTGTGTCCAATTTGATAGACTTCTTGGCTTCATTGTGTCAAAGAAAAGAACCCATATAGATCCACTCAAAGTACAAGTAATATTTGATTTCCCTACACCTTCTTCACTTGTTCAGTTATAATGCCTCTAAGGGAAGGCTAACTTTCTACGTAGATTTTTTCCCAATTATGTAGAACAGACCAGGTGATTTACTAGCCTATATAAGAAATGGGTTCCCTTCCATTGGGATGATACTACCCAAAATGATTTTGATGCTTGAAAATATGTATTGGTTTAAGCATTGTTGTTGTATCCCCTTGATTATTGTTTGCAAATTTAACTAGGATCAATATTCATTTAATGTATTTGAGTCATCTCATAATATATTTTTCAAAAGAAAAGAAAAATAATTTTTATTATTTTTGAACTGACATATTAAACCATGGGTTTCATGCATGGGTCAAATGTATAGGTCAAGCCTCCGTTGTAAGCTTTAGGTTATTGTCAAATTCAATTTGTGAAGAATCCTCCATCAAGTCAAGTCTCCTTGTTGTTGAAAGAATTATCTTCAAGTCGGCCTCAAAATTATACATCAACATGTTGGCTCAATTCAGTGACACTTCTCTTCAGAAGTATCATGTCGACTTATTTAAATGGATGAACAACTATATATATTAAGATGAGGAATTCACATTACTAAGATAGAAACTCTG
The DNA here is from genome assembly GCA_000404065.3 of Pinus taeda. Taxonomy (NCBI): domain Eukaryota; kingdom Viridiplantae; phylum Streptophyta; class Pinopsida; order Pinales; family Pinaceae; genus Pinus; species Pinus taeda. Next base: position 1,766 of record APFE031125578.1, on the reverse strand, counting down.
ACAAGAATTCAGAGGAACATGTTTCAGTATCTTTATAAGAAAGAGGCTCGGGTTAATCAACAAAAGTTTTAGGTTGTTATAATGATCAAAATTTTGATGCCATTACAATCTCAAGATTATCACAGGTCTCAGTCTAATTACAGTGTTAAAAGATCTTGGTATTTCTGCAATGATGAAATTGTGGTGAGATGGGATCTCAATGCAACTACAGTGGTGAGATCTCAAGACAATGATGAGATCTTGGTGCTATCTTAGTGAAATAGTTTTTGGTACAAGGTCTAGATGTAGTGAAGAAAGTTTCGGTGTTGCCAAAGTGACAAATTCTCATAGTGAGATGGTTTCATTACTATCATAGAGATAGGGACTTGGTTCTCTCACAATTACAAGGATGACTTGATGGCGGATGTCTTAGCTCTAAGTTGTAAGGGTCTTTGTTGTCTCATATTGAATCTACTAAAGGAATATTTTTGACTGGGTTTTGCCCTAGAGTGGGGTTTTTACCTAACAACATGCCTACATCTTGTGTACTCTTTTGTTCGCTGCTTGGCATTAGCCTTGATGATAAGAAACGACAAATCAAAAGAACTAATAATAATAAAAACATCACAAGATAATGTTGTAAAAAATTTTGTTTTCCCACCCCGGTTTTAAGTTTCTCCTTATTTCTCCCATGTAGTTAAATGCCCTTTCCCATAAACATACATTCAACTAGCTGGAAAAAATAAATTTGTTGAAAACACAAATTCTGGAAAATTTACAGAATGCTGGAAATTGCAGAAATAAAAATCAGCAGTAATAAACAGCCATTAAAACATTAACACACTGATATTTTTGGTCAACGTGACCCTGGAAAAACCCCCTATAACTCTTGGGGAAAACCAGTTTGAGAGCTCTTCTTTATTTCTGGAAAATGCCTTTTTACAGTGAGAAATTTCAGCGAAAATCAGCAAAAATCAACAAACAAATTTCCAACTTATCTCGATTTCGGAGCCTCACAGCCCACTGGAAATTTCCAAACAGCAACACAATGTTGCACGGCAACTGTACGGACGGTATGGACGACTGTACAGACGGTACGGATGGCTGTATGGATGGTACGGACATGCTGTACAAACGGTACGGACAGGCTGTACGAACCTCAATTTTTGTGCAGAAAATCAGCTGCCTCGATTTCTGTGCAAAAACAAATCTGCCTTTTACTGTTTTCTCAGCAAAAATCTGCCTTTTATTTCTGGTTCTTTCAGCTGTATGCTTGTTCTTTCTGTTGTTCTGATTTGCTGAAGAGCTACCTGGTATGTGTGCCAAACTGCTGCCTCTTTCTCCTTCCTGTCCAGAAATATCTCTTGCTCTCTTGCTCTCCTTCTCCCAATCTGCTCATGAAAGAATGAATGATCTTTTCCTCCTTTTCCTCCTTTAACCCAATCCTAAATGACTTTTGGGTGATCCCTAAATCCAATGGCTGAGATAGATTTAGATCAATGGCTGAGATTAAATGCACATTTAAATCTCACTTTCTATTTTTTAATTCACCCACTTTAATAAAGACCCACTTAGTCATTTATTTCCAAAGTCACTTTTTCCTTTCTAATTTTTCATTGACTTTATAAAAGTCACTTTGAAATTAGACTTAGTAACTTTATCACTTAAAGTCACTTTTAAATTAGATTTTAACTTTATAAAAATTATAAAGTCACTTTAGGAGAAAAATTAAAATCTTTTGGACACTTTTCCCTAGGCCAAAGATCAAAGCCTAAGAGAACCACCTG
>APFE031125575.1:0-17461 GCA_000404065.3 Pinus taeda | reverse complement strand
CTTGTTACTGGGTTCCAAAGCTTATAACCCTTTAAACCATCCTTATACCCAATAAAGATTCACTTTTCAGATTTACTATCCAACTTGGTTCGTTTCTCCTTTGGAACATGTACATATCATCACATCCAAATACCCTCAGATGTGAAAGAGAGGGTTTCTTACCAGTCCATACTTCTTGTGGAGTCTTATCCTCCAACGCTGATGAAGGTGACCTGTTGACCAAGTAACATGCAGTATCCACCGCCTCTGCCCAGAATTTCTGTCCTAACCCGGCACCACTGAGCATGCTTCTTTCCCTTTCCATCAACGTCTTGTTCATTCTTTCTGCGACTCCATTTTGCTGAGGTGTATATGGAGTAGTCTTCTGCCGTGCTATACCACACTTCTTACAAAATTCTTCAAATTCCTTGCTACAGAATTCTCCACTATTATCTGTCCTTAGTACCTTTATCTTCTTCTCTGTCTGATTTTCCACCAGAGCCTTAAATTCTTTAAACCTGTCAAAGACATCATATTTCTTCTTAAGGAAATATATCCATGTATTCCTTGAGAAGTCATCTATAAATGATACATAGTACACAGACTTACCCAGTGATGGAACTTTCACAGGTCCAAACACATCACTGTGCACAAGCTCTAATATTTGTTTCGTCCTCTTACCACTAGAGGGGAAAATCACCCGATTCTGCTTCCCATATACACAATTTTAACAGAAATCAAAATCCAGAGAGCTGTTACTCATACCTTCTACCATACCTTTACCATGAAGTATTAGAAGGCCCTTCTCTCCAATATGTCCAAGCCTTTGATGCCACAACATGGTCTTCTCTACATAGTTCCAATCCGAACTCCCCACATCAATACCAGTTCTCCCTGAACCATATTGTAGGTATCCTTCTCGAACACTGTTTTTACACCTACATCATCCAACTTGCTTACATAAATAAGATTTCTAGCCAATGCAGGAATATGCAGAACACCCGAAAGTGTTCTAACCCTTCCACCTTGCAACTTCCACTTTAATTTTCCGCGACTAATGATTCTAGCCTTCATAAAATTCCCTAAGAAGACATTACCACCATCGTATTTCTCATACTCGCAAAACTACTCTCTATGGGGAGTGAAGTGAAAGGATGCACCTGAGTCAATCAACCATGCCTCATGATCTACATGTGTACTTGAAGAAGCCAAGTACACATCCCCACCTTCATCTGAGGTGGTTTTCGCCTCTGTAGAAGGAGCATCATCAGATCCCTTTCCTTTATTAGGAGATTTAGATTTGCAGTCCCTTTTGTAGTGCCCTTCCTTTCCGCATTTCTAGCACACCACCTTTACAGGTTTTCCTGGAGACTTAGATCTCCCTTTAGATTTAGATCTCCCACTGGATGAATTATTTTTGTTTCCGTTCTGGGACCGTCCTCATACAGACAAGGCATCACCATTCTGACTCTCCATATTTTTCCGTGTCATCTCCTTCGTCAGCAAAGATGAAACTATTTCATCAAACTGCAAGGCAGTTGCATTACTACCTATTGCAATAACCAGACTATCCCACAAATATGGTAGAGAACATAACAAACTGATGCACTTATCTTCATCTGAAATTTTAATATCAACAGATGCTAACTGAATTACCACAATATTAAATGCATTCAGATGCTTTGTCACCAAGTCTCCATCTTTCATCCTTAGGTTATACAACTTTTTCTACAGGAACAATTTATTCACCAGAGACTTATATTGGCACAAAGTCCCTAACTTGTCCCACAAGCCTTCGCCGTAACTTCCCCTGATACATTCAATAATACTAAATCTGAGACACACAATCGTATTGTTCTCTTTGCCTTCTGATCCAACTTCTTCCATTCTTCATCAGACACTCCGATTGGTTTACTACCCAGATTTAACATGATCCACTGATCTTTATCCATCAACAGATCCTCCATCTTGAGTTTCCACAACTCAAAAATATGACCATTAAATTTCTCGATCTCTATCTTTCCATTGCTCGCCATCTTCTTTCACCACCAGAATCGATCTCGTAGATCTCCCACTGAATAGGGTCTACCATAGGCCCGAGCGAAACGCCTTAGTAGCAAAGGCTTCCCCTTGAAGCTAAAACAGTTCTGATACCAAATGTAGGTTGTAACCCCGTATAGAAAGTACCTGCATACGAATTCTAAAACACATAAAATAAACAATGCGAGAGCATAACACATAAAACACATATACATAGAGATTTTCCCCTAGATCCCAAACCAGGACTACCAGCTTGATTTTTCATTATGTTCCTTTCAATGTTACAATACATATTTATACATGCTGAAGCATCCAATACCATGGACTGAAAACCATCGCGTCCAAAACCATGGACCGAAAACATCGGTTCAAAACCATGTGTGAAAATCATGCACAAACCATAGGTTGGGTCTGCCCAACTAACATAGGGTTCTAAAACCAAAATTTTTCTGCGGCGTCTGCCCTGACCCCATAAAGTGGGGTTACGGGTATGCCTCAAACCCCTGTGACCCCCCCCTACTACACAATTGGCGCAACGAAGGGGGGGGGGGCTCCGCCCCCCCTCTAACCCCCCGGTTAACGACGTGGCCTAGTCGTGGAAAGAATATAACACAACCCAACACCAACTTGGACTGGAAGAAAACCCTAATTTGTAGGCCTATTTTCCATAGTAACGCACCCTAGAAACTAGCAAGATGCATGCTAACGCTGGCCAGTAACTAGCAGACCATGTTACCCTAGCTATTCACACTCTATATCCTCCATAAGGTTATGCTACCTGAATTTCACAGGATCACGAGAAAATATCACAAGTTAACTCATTTCACTCTATCATTTGCTCAAAGTTGACTCTAAAATGCTGGAGAGAATCACTTCAAACATATCTATATATGTTTCCTATCCTAACAGAGACTATTAAGCAAGGAGAAAGTATTAAAGCAAGTAAACATCCTCCTACCATTTGGCCTTTTCCCGAGATGAACTGGTGAAGAAATTGGCAAAATTAGAGCCTCCCATTGCCTATATATTGGAGGCTAGGCCTTTTTAATCAAGATCAAAATTCATGCATTGTTATGCTGCCTAGATGCAATTGAGAGAGAGATTGAGGAACTATGAGCTAGAGGAAGGGTTGTTGCAACACCTCATGGTTGTAATCTTCCTTCACTGATTAAATAATATAGATCTACTACTCAATGTAAGAAAGGAAAGGAAAAAGTTGTTAAGTTCCAACGCAAGATATGCATTGAGGACCATTTAACCTATGCATGTCCTCAAATCCAAGAGTGCACAAACTTCCTTGCATAAGAGGACACTTGTTGGACCCTTGCAGTACTCAATAACCCTTTTCCTGCTTAGTAGCAAAAACAACATCTCATATCGAACCCACCACCACCTCTGGAAGGGGACAATGGTGGTTCACACCCTCATCCCCTTGGAGAAGGATCATCAATTTTTTACACCTTTGAAATGGTTGATTTGTAAAAACGAGCCAAAAAAAATGGGAATCCAGTCCCAAATGCTTCAGACATTGCCTTGAGTTCTATTCCACCACCACCTAATGATCTGCATATTGAAAGTCCTATTTCTGACCCAATAACTTGTCCCCCAAAAGGTACACTTCGACCTATGACACATAATCCATTTTATCACAATGCCCATAACTACAATATTATAGAGAATCTAGCGCAGGTGCCATGTGCTATGTTAGTGCTCAAAGTATTACAAAGTTTCCCAACATAATGGAAAGATTTTCTTTTGGCGATATGTGGGATTGATCCGCAAGATCCCAATCTAGTGATTTTGACATGGAGAAAAGTACACCTAGTCTATCCCACCTGCTTGCATTCTAAGTGAAATTTATGACAAAAGGAAAAGCCATTCACCACACCTTCGTTGATGAAGGTGCATCAATGCGTGTGATGGATACTTCCTAGTTTCTTGCCCTAGGTTCACTAACAATTTCACCACCATCAAAATCCCTTAAGCATTTGATGGCCACACTTCCATCCCAAAGGAATATCTTGATGCTTTTCCCATCACTCTTGGAGTGAAAACAATCCAAGTTGATATTGAAGTTGTCAATTACCTACTCGATTACAATCTTCTATTAGGGCATAGTTGAACTTATGCTATGACTATGATTATTTCATAGGTTTTCTAGCTTATTTGTTTTCCTCACCATGGAAAAATTGTGACAGTGGACCAACTTTATTTCTGCACCCCAAGCTTCCTACCACCGACTTGTAATTTTCCTCTAATGGGTGGTACTCTTGAACCTGTTGAAGCCCCAAAAATCGGGTCGACAACAAGGGGGATACTCACCCGGTCCGGACCTTGGTTGACAGCTCCTTATCTGTTTGGTATAGTGAGTCCGACTGGGGATAATGGGAGCAGTTTCGCAATCTAAGGGTGTGTGTGCGCAGAGTTGGATGTTGTTGATCTAAAGTTCATATCTGAGCTACTTTAATCTAACTCTATGCTATTGTAATATAATGAAAACAACACATCTAATCTATGCTAACCCGGGATGTAATTCTTCTATTATGAAATCTAAAGAGATTTCAAATAATAGCTGGTAATAAAGATCATTCAGCAATTATAAGAATAGAAATCAGTTAAGATGAACCACTTTGCATAAAAAGTTAGGCAAAACAGCTGTGAACAACATATCGCATAATAAGTTATTCACACATTAAACATAAATAAATGGCTCCACCATACAGAAGTGCCAAATGGTAACACAAACATTCATGTAATAACATACAAACAACTAAAAACTGTATATTGCTTTAAGAATATAAGCAGAAATGATCAAGAGATAAAAGTACCATTTATGACTGGTCCTACTCATAAGCTTCAAGCAACAATGATTTATCTTTCCTTGTTCTAATATCTACTAAGAGTACAGAAGTGCAACATCAGTAGCAGGTATCAAATGCAAACATCAATAAATCTCGATCCTTCCATTCATCAAAACCTCCTCTGAGGGTGCAAAAGTGCATGTTCTGAGGATAAGTTTTTGACAAATTTCTGGACCCTTCTCTAAATGCATGAGAAGGGTTTAAATACCGTTAACTAAATAACCTAATTACACAAATTTAGGATACGGTTTTTTAAATGACCGCCCTCTTTCTAAGCAAACTTATTTCTAAAAATCGAATCTAATTCCTAACTATCTCTGCATTTACTCCTTGATGTTGCGAGCATTCAACATTTGCCTGAGAAGAGTCGGCTGGTTGCTTTCCGCTTTTGTTTGAGTCAAGCAAATAGGAATGGCAAGTGCTGGCACTATTTTTTAGTAATTTAGAAGATATTTTTGGGGATCATCCTCTTGCCAGGTGATTTCACTGCGTATATACTTGGTAACCTCTCAAATTTCCCTCAAATTGCTTTTGCTTTTGCTATATTGGCTTCCGGACTTGCGAATGACTTACTTCTTTGATCCGGGCCTTTGTGGTGTGTTTTTTGTCTGTAGCGCCTTTTCCTTTTCCGGGCATAAGATTTTTCAGAATTTTGTAAACATGCTGTTCTTTGTGAGCTTTTTACCCTGAGTGTTGGATCACCTATTGATATCAACCTCTATTCAGTAATGCTATGGAACCTGTGGTTCCGCTGCATGTGGTATTCGTTTATGAGGGGATCTCTTCTCTGTCTCCGAGTATTGATGCTTTCCCTTTTTCCTTAGATGTTTCCTATTTTTCATTCCTGCAGTTCACGCAAAGGAAAAAGAGTTACAACAATAAATATTGACGCGAAAGCTCTAAGCTCTACGAATGCATAAAATAATGTCACCCATTGTGAACTGACTCTTCGAAAAACATAAAACTGTCCTTCATTAACATTTTGGCGTACGTTCATTAATTTCGTTTAAGGCGCGCATCTAATTTTTTGGTTTATGGACAATTTTTCTTGAATGTTGGGTCGAGAAAAATTTGCAATGGGTGGTTCCCACAACTTGTATTTCATTACCGCGTTATCGCATTTTCGTCAAGATCGCGATCTCGCAGATCGCAGATCGCAGCTCGTATCATCGCAGCATCGCAATTATCACAAGATCGCATTTATCGCAAGATCGCATTTCATGTTAAACTATTGTGTGCTGCTTATGCGATGTTGCGATATGCGATGTCGCATATTGGCCATTGGAGAATTATCAAGATCTTCATTTATGGGTGCTTCTTGATATATGCGATGCGATGGATTTCGCGTCGCTTTTTTCGCATTTTTTATTGTGCTCATAAAGAAATGTTTTACTCTCTTCTCGCGATGCGATATATTTTTAAGGAGTACAATACAAAAAGAATTTTTTGAATTTTTTACTAAGGGTCCCCACTTGTTTAATGTTATTGCTAACACTAAATAAGGAGGGGGGTTGTTGGTGGCCACAACAATGGCGATTCACTTGGAAGAACCAGTTATCTCTGCTTCCCTATTGAAACTTAATTTCAAAACAGAAAAATTTTCATAAATCTAAACTTTGTTATGGATAGATAGAGTACATTATGCTTTATTCTATCAATGATATTCTGTTTCAACCTCTTTTTATTCTAATTGTTTACTCCCTCAGACTTGTCCTTGTATTTACATCAGCCATTACTTGGTCTTGTAAGGATAAAATAAAGTCCTCTCTGTATGCCAGCCTTTAAAATATGCTCGTTTGTCGTAGGTAGAGCCTCTGCTGCCAGCAGGCGTCCATAGCCTCGACAGGGTTACCTGTTACCCAGTAATGATCCTTTGTCCTGCTCAAGGTGATCTACAACTTTCAAAGGAAAAACCTGCATTGCGTTTTTCTTTGGTTTTCCTTTTTATTCTTTAAAGAAAAATGTCTTGGTTTGGTAGCCAAATTATGACACAGTCATACACTTGATTTACACTCTTCCTGAACAAGCTGGCTCGTGATGAGACCCCTTGTCTTTTGATTTTAACAATCTTGAGTCATCGCCCTGTTTTGATGGACAGTATTGGCAAAGTCAGCGAGTTATAATATCTGTGATCATGATAAGCCGGCTCGTGATGAGACCTCTTATTCTTTAAGATATAGTGCTTCTTGGGTTGTTCCTCTGAATGTTGTGATTTTCTTTAATAGGGAGGAAGTCATTGCTTTTCTTAAAAAAGCTCTGGACGACAATAATAGAGTTTGAAAATAGCTGCTTTACAGAGAATCCCTATTTTGTTATTGATACCTTTCATTGTGATGATATAAAACAATTTCTTCGCCAAAGGTTGCTTTCGTCAAATTTTTTTGGAAGTTGAAACTAGCATCATATCTAGGCTAAAGTTTTTAACTGTATCTGTCAATAATAAAGATTAGGTTCTTTAAAAATTTTGTCGTTTATACAAGCGGAAAGCTCAAAATCTTAAAGAGGATTGGTGTCTTTTCCATGAATAACTATGGTAACCATTCACAACTGGTTTTATTATGAAAAGAAAAGAAAAATAAGACTTATTCTAAAAAATAGAAGAATAATCTTCTATGGAAAATATATTTTAAGGATTTGTCCATTAACAGGCAGAGAATCCCTTCTACCTGCTAAATCCTATAAGACAAACGTTGATGGACCTATGACTTCAACAATCTGAAAAGGACCAAGCCACATCTTTTGAAATTTTGTATGTTTGCCTTTTTCTTCATGTGCCTTATCCCATTTTAAAACTAAATCTCCCATTTGAAAATTTTTTCTGGTCATTATGTTTGAATCAAAAGAGGATTTTATTAGTGCTTGATGATGAGCATGGGTTTTCTTAGCTTGTTCTCGTTGTTCTTCTAATTTAATTATTTCCATCTGTCTTAGTTGTATGGAGGAAGTAGGTACTTCGTCAATGTATTGTATTAAAGACAAGGAGGGAATGACTAAGTCGGTTGGAAGAACCACTTCTTTCCCATAAACTAAATTAAAGGGAGAAGTGCTGATCGAAGCTTTTTTTGTTATTCTATCTGCCCATAGAGCATTTATCAAAGCTTTATGCCAATTCTTTTGGTTTAGGTCAACTGTTCTTTTAATAATCCTGATTAAGTTTTTGTTTGTTGACTCAGCTAACCCATTACCTTGCGGATAGTAATTGGCCGAATATTTTAGTTTGAACCCTCTTTTAAGTGCAAATTCCGTCATTGCATTTCTAGAAAATTATGATGCATTATCAAACATTAAAGTTGATGGCAGTCCAAACCTAGTGATTATAAATTGATCTATGAATTCAATAATATTTTCAGAATTAGCTGTCTTGAGAGGAACTGCTTCTACCCACTTAGTAAAATAATCTGTTGCCGTGAGGATGTATCTATGCTGCTTAGAAGAGTGAGGAACGATCTCACCTATTATGTCCAAGCCCCACTGAGCAAACGGTTGCTCGATGTTTATCGGCTGTAGTGGCAGGGACGGTTTCCTTTGTCTCCCATCAGTAGTTTGACAGATTTGGCATTTCCTCACGTAACTGTGTGAGTCTTTGAACAGCGTAGGCCAGTAATATCCTGCACGTAAGATTTTATGTGCAGTAGTATCTCCAACGTAGTGTCCGCCTGCTGGTCCATCGTGGAGTTCCTGCAAAACCTTTTCAGCTTCAGTTTTTTCCAGACATCTGAGAAGAACATAATCATAATTTTTTCTAAAAAGAATATCATTTATGAGTTGATATTGTTTAGCTTTTAATCTCAGAGCTCTTTTCTTAGTGTGATCAAGGTGTGTTGGAGCATACCCGTTCTTAAGAAAATAAATGATGTCAGCATACAATGATTCTGCATCGTTTAGGCTTACCTCACACACTTGTACATCTTCAAATGGATTTTCAGAAATTTGTGATGCTCCAGCCAACATTTTGCAGAAGCCTTGACCTCTTACAATGTTCACTGGTTTGATTTCAAGGTCGTATTCCTGCAAAGCAGTGATCCAATTGGCCCTTTTCTCACCCACATCCTTCTGTACTAGAAGATTTCTTACCGATGGAAACGGTACTATGATCTTAGTATGGGTTTTAAGTAAGAAAGGTCTGAAATATTTGACAGCTTTGAAAACGACATAAGCCTGTTTCTCCACGTTAGAATAATTGAGTTCAGCACCTTGTAAATTTGAGCTAAAAAATGTGATTGGAGCTTCCGCTTTTTCTTGATTTGCTTGAGTTAGAATCGCAGCATATGATTTCTCTGAGGCAAATGTGTATAAAGTAAAAGATTCTGAAAAATTCGGGGTTGCTAAAGACAGAGAATTAATGATAGCTTGCTTGATCAGGTTGAATGCTTCATGTTCATCTTGACCCCATTTAAAATTTGAATTCTTTTTAATCATGTTTTGAAAAGAAGATACAATTCGTGAAAAGTCTGGAACGAATCTCTTTACAAAATTGATTTGACCAAGGAAAGATTGCATGGCTTTTTTATTATGAGGTAGGGATATTTCAGAAATTTCTTTGATTCTATTGGGATCAATGTGAATACCAGATTTTGACACTATGAATCCTAGAAGTTTTCCTTCACTTAATGCAAAAAAAGATTTCTTTGGGTTAAGTGAAATTCCATACCTTAAACATCGTTGAAAGATTTGTTTTAGATCTTTGAGATGATCGCTTCGCTTCTTGGAGTACACTGTTATATCATCCAAATAAATCACTACAGACTTATTGACTAAACCCTTGAATGTGATGTCCATAGCTCTTTGAAATGTAGCGCCAACATTGATCAACCCAAATGGCATTTTCTGATATGGGTATGTGCCCCATTTAGTTCTGAATGTGGTTTTCAACTGATCATCGGGACATACCAGCACTTGGTTATATCCTGAAAATCCATCTAAGAAAGACATCAGTTCTGAGCCTGCTACTACCTGTAGTATTTGTTCCATAGGTGGAAGAGGAAAATTGTCTTTTTGGCAGGCTTTGTTAAGATTCCGAAAATCGATGCAGATTCTAATATCTCCGTTTTTCTTTCTAACGGGTACCAAATTGGAGACCCATTTGGAATGTCTGACGGTGAAAATTATTTTGGCTTTCAATAACTTATTTAGCTCAATTTTTATCTGATTTTCTAAATTCGGGTGGATTTTTCTCAGTTTCTGTTGGAAAGGTTTTTTGTTATTGATCATAGGAATAGTGTGCTGAATGATAGAGGTGTCGTATGTCTTTAGTTCATCATAATTCTAGGCAAAAACATTTTTATATTGTCTCAAAAGACGAATATACGCTAGTTTTTCTTCAGGGGCTAGGTCGAGGCCTAGATTAACATTTTGTGGTTTATCATCGGTCCCTAGGTTTACTAATTCGTAGTTCAGAGTTGAATTGTAGAGCTTTGAATTGGTAGACCTTTTAAACCGATTTTTCAAATCGTATAAATCTTCTAACTTAACCATCGATTTAGGTATAGCATTAGCAGTGCTGTTTGGTTGTATTTGTTGATCGTGATGGTCTTCGTCAATTATTTGATTAGAGTAGGGTCCTTCAGAAGTGAGGAAATTTACAATATCAGGATCATCATTGAATATTCTCCAATTTGTAACGTTGTCAGGGATGGACGGTCTAAAGATTAATTCTATTGAGAATCTATCTGGACTAAAATCTTCGGAGGGAATAAGCTTAGAGGCTACGTTAGCCAAAAGTTCTGTGCTTGCGTTTTGGAGTCTTGGGATTGAAGAAATATTAAATGCTATGAAATGCTCAGTCAGATCTTGTACTAAAGATTGATAGTGCTTTAAATGACCAGATAAGCAATGTATAGTGTTACGTACTTGTTTGACGACAATTTCAGAGTCTCCAAAGACTTGAAGATACTTGACATTCAACTCGATTGCTTTGTACATGCCTTGCACTAAGGCCTCATATTCTGCTGTATTGTTTGTGCAATCGAATTCGAGTTTGCATGTAAGCATGGTCTTATTTCCTTCTGGACTAATCAGAACGCATCCCACTCCTTTTCCTTCTTTAGATTTAGAGCCATCAAAATATAATTTCCAAAACAAAGATGTATTTACAGATTTATCTAAAAAATTAACACACTTTGAACTATCAGTTTGGGAAAAATTTTCGATTTGGGACAAAACTGAATTTTCTAAGTAGGGTGATGAATGAGCATTGAAATTGTCGAGAAAAGAATCTACCGAGTAATTGCCTATGATACTGCTGTTATATGCTATTGCTTCATTTTCTCCCTCTAATTCCGTTACTATGTACTTTTGGTGTAACTCTCGTTCAACCTTTATTTGATTTGGTTTACCGTTGTAGGGTAACCACATATGCGACCAGTCGGTCGCGAAGTATCCATGGAGATTCTCGGACCAATCTCTGCTAAGAATTAGGCCATAGAATTCTGGGATATCAGCCACTAGAATGTCAATAACCTGACATATCTTAGGATTGGATGACAATCTTATGGTTACTTGATTGAGTTCACCGATCACTTCGACTTGAGATCGATCAAGTTGAACTATGCGCACTACGGATTTCCTTGGTTGAACATTTAACTTTTCACATATTGATTTGGGTAAAATATTTGATGAAGCACCAGAATCTATCAAACAATTGTGCACGTTTTTGCTGAAAATTTCATAAGTGAGGAGAAACGGGGGAGTGTGAGATCTTGATCTTTCTCCAATTAAGGCGATGTCGCTTGGGTCAATCTTATTGATCGCGTTGGTTGGAGGTCTTCCCGTGTTGTGGGAAGCTTAAGAGAGTACAGTAGTAGGCAAAGATGCAATAGGCACGACATGAAATTCTTTCATCATTATCTTCTGTTGATGTTTCAACTTGCTCAATTCGTAAAGGGTAATATTAGCCCTAGTATTTCTCACGTCATCTATAATATTGTACTCCATTTCATCCGACACTATCAATTTTTTTGATGGAGTTGTTTGATCTTCTTGGACTGGGCTAGATTGAGTCACTTTAGTGGTTGATTTCTTTGTTGCGACTTTATCTTTTGTTGCAGGGCTTGCGCCCTTCTGCTTAGGGGTAGTTTGGGGAGGATCAAGCTGGTTTTTGCTTCTTGTGCTAACTGGAAATACTTCTTGATCTTCTTCTTGTGGGAGGATGAAATCCCACATTCCTTGTAATTCCACAACTTCTTCGTCATTAGTCTGCCCTTCAGTGGCACTTTCTTCTTCTTCTTCCTCTTCCTCGGATTCAGCATTTGAAATGGCATTGGGTGGTTTTATATCCATTGAAGGACCTCTTTTAAAAGCTCTATAGGGCTTTTTTGAAGAAGTTTCTACTACTTGTTTTTTTATGTCAACCATCTCATTAGACATAGTTTTAAAACTTTCTGCAATCCTTCCAAATCGAAAGGGTCTTTCGCTTGTTTCTTTTTGGAGTCTTCTTTGAAGGTGACTTTTTTAGATTTGCGTTCTTCTATCGCGGATCTCTATTCCAGGGCTATTACGCGTTTCTCTACTGCTATCGCCTCTGTCATGTTTTCAACCAAGGTTGTTTTATTTGCTCTGTCCACGAAGATTGTTGTGTTTGATGGTAAAGCAGTAATATACCATTCACATCGTACTTATTCGCTGGGTCGGGAAGCAGTAGGAACTTTGTTGAGAATTTTATTGAACCGTAAATTTAAATCTTTGATAGGTTCTATAGCTTTGGCTTTAAGATTGGATAGGTCATTGATTAACGTTGCCGTTGATCTGTCATCACCAAACTTGGCGAGGAACTGATTCTGGAAGATCCCAACTTGTGATAGACCCGGAGGGTAATGAAAAGTACCATGACCGGGCTGTTCCTTGCATTGTATAGGGAAAAATCCGAACAACAACGTCTTCATTAGTAACTTCGTTGAGATTGATAGAAAGCATGAAATTTTTTATGTGTTCTTCTGCTAGCATGCCTGCTTCTGGATTGAATTTGGGCAGCCATTTCTCAGGATGGCCTGGTATTGGGCTCAAGGGCGCAGGCATTAGAACTGCCCCGGGGTTGTTCCATGGAGACTGGGCCATCGTTGAGCTGGTGGTAGAGGAAAGTGCAGAAGATGATCCCTGCGGTTGGGAAGATGAAGATACTATGATCGTAGATGATTGAAGAGGGGCTGTGGAAGTTCCGGTAGACGGATGGATGATGATTTGGAATGGAGGCGTGGGTGGTTGAATTCGCGGTGAGGTAGTTGAAATGGATGATGTAGACGAAAGAGTCTCATTGTCAGACTCAAGCGGCAATTTCCTGGCTCTTTTCCTGGTGGGAAGAGGCAACTCAGTTGGCTGAATGCCAAATTTTTCACTCTTTAACCTGGTCAAGGGATGAGCAGGATTGTACTGCGAAGTCACACTACTTTGAGATTTATCAGACCTCTGAGGAGAAATGAAAAATTCCTGAAGTTTATGAATTAGGGATTCAACTTCAGGGGTTTTAATGATAGATTGGTCTGAAATATTAGGGTGTGTAGCAGCGTTTGATAATCAAGCGACTTCTGATTCTAGATTTAAATGTATTGGGGAAGTCGGGGGAGATGATGAGGGTGATTTACTCTCAGAATGGTATTTAGATTTAGATTTAGGTGCCATTCATAGTTCAGGCCCTCCTTCTAGCGCCAAATATGTTGAAGCCCCGAAAATCGGGTCGAAAACAAGGGGGATACTCACTCGGTCCGGACCTTGGTTGACAACTCCTTATCCGTTTGGTATAGTGAGTCCGACTGGGGATAATGGGATCAGTTTCCCAATCTAAGGGTGTGTGTTTGTAGAGTTGGATGTTGCTGATCTATAGTTCATATCTGAGCTACTTTAATCTAACTCTATGCTATTGTAATCTAATGAAAACAACACATCTAATCTATGCTAACCCGGGATGTAATTCTTCTATTATGCGATCTAAAGAGATTTCAAATAGTAGCTGGTAATAAAGATCATTCAGCAATTATAAGAATAGAAATCAGTTAAGATAAACCACTTTGCATAAAAAGTTAGGCAAAACAGTTGTGAACAACATATCGCATAATAAGTTATTCCACCACAACAAAACCCTGTGATTAGCATCCCTTTTTGCTTCCTTTTATGCATCTAGAGACCATTTTTGGTGCTATTTGTGTCCATTTATAAAATATGGTGCAAAACTTGATGCAAAGTTTTTAACGAGTTTTACACCAAGTCTTACATCAAGTTTAGCACCAGGTATTGTAATAGGTTTTGCACCAGATTTTACACTAAGTTTTACGCCACGTTTTATCCCAAGTTTTGTGCCATCCTTTGCACCATGTTTTGCATCAAGTTTGGCACCTAATTTTGTTTCACCATCTTTTGCATCCTCTATTGCATCCACTTTTTGCGCCTACACTTGCATCAACTTTTGCATCATCTCTTGCATCCTCTTTTGCATCATTTTTTAAACCATTTTTTGCATCCATTTTTGCATATTTTTTGCATGCCCTTTGTGCCAAGTTTTGCTTCGATGTTTGTGTCTAGTTTTTGCATCTAATTTTGCATCTACTTTTGTTGCATTGACTTTTACATCTTGTTTTGCATCCATATTTACATCATCTTTTTCATCTGTTATTGTGTTCACTATTGCATCCATTTTTCTTGTGCCATAATTTGCACCTAGTTTGACACCTCCCTTTGCACCCTTTTTTGTTTCTAAATTTGCATGCACGATTGCATCCTCATATACATCTAGGTTTTCATCGACCTTTACATCTATTTGTAATCCCTTTTTATATCCACTTTTGCATCAATATTTGCATAAGGTTTTGTGTCTCGTATTGCATCTACTTTTGTATAGAATTATGTTGCATCAACTGTTGCATCATATTTTACATCCATTGTTGCACCCATGTTTATGCCCACTTTTACATCCCTTTTTGCATCCTATTTTTCATCTTCATTTGCTTCTTTTTTTGCATCTATCATTACATCCATTTTTGTTGTGACACAATTTGTGCCATGTTTTGTACTTACTGTTGTACCCACATTTTCTTCCAATTTTGCATCCATATTCGCATCCTTTTTTGCATAAAGTATTGCATCTATTTTTGCATCCACTTTTGTGTTGGGTTTTGCATCTCATTTTGTATCTTTTTTTGCATGTAATTCCATTGCATCCAATTTTGTTTCTCATGTTGCACTCGTGTTTGCATCCACTTTTACATTCCTTATAGCATCTTGTCTTGCATCTAAGTTTGCATCCTTCTTTTTTTGTCTATTATTACATCCACTTTCTCATCACTTTTTTTGTGCTATGATTTGTGCCATGTCTTATGCCTATCATTGCAACCCACATTTTCTTCCACTATTGCATCTATATTTGCATCCTCTTTGTGTCCAAATTTGCATCAAATATTGTTTATGTTTTTTGCATCCCATTTCGAATCTACTTTTACATCCACTTTTGATTCGTCCAATTTTGCAACTAATTTTGTGTTCACTATTGCACCCATGTTTGCCCCATGTTTACATCCCTTTTTTCATCCAATTTTTCCTCCTTTTTGCATTCAAGTTTGTGCCTTTTTCTTTTACATTCATTGTAGTATCTGTTAGCCCTGCTACATATCTTTGATTTCTAAAGGTCGAAAGTGAGCTTGGTCCTTGGTTATGCTCAAAAGAACTCACAACGGTCATTTTTTCCTTCCCTTGCACCACTCATTCTCCCTTCATCAGTCCTAAAAATGAATAATTCCTTTATTGGGTCTGGGTTTAATCTCTATCGCAAGTCGCATCCATGTGTGTATAAAGGTTTCTGCCGATGCGATATTGCGATGCGATCTGATTGCAATCGCACATCGCCATACGTAAAGGCCAAAAACTACCAAAAACCCGATCTAATGACTTCCGTCGTGCCCGATAAAGTGACTCGCCCGATCACTCCTCTGCCATCCAATCAGTTCTGTCAAGATCGAACAGCCTTTGCACATTTTGCGCCCACAAAGGCATGTCACGTTAGCACGCGATGGAGAGCGGTTTTTCTCTCTCCTTTGCCACTACGTGTCACGTGCGGAATGGAATCGCACGCCCTCACCATTTTACTGCATAACGCCCAAAGGCAGTGCAATCGAGACCGCTTACCGCTTAATCCTCTATCCCCGCTCGATTACCGTCACACACCTTTGTCGCCCGACCACCGTTGGATCAGTTCCGCCAAGATCCAATTGCCCACACTCATTCCACTCCCAATTCTTTCGATATCCCTTGCCAAGTCATCTCTACCATCTATCCTCATGATCCAATGGACGACCCTTCTCCTTCCTCCTACTCATCCACCTGCTATGCAGTCTGCGTCTCTTAACTGTTCCATGCTCCTGAAGGACAAAGGTGACCAGTCTACCAATACCAGGTGCATTTCCTCCTCAACAACCGCATTCAACAGACAGTATGGCCGAGAAGGAAAAGAACAGAGCTCTAGTAGATAACCGCATTTAACAGTTATGGGATTTCATCCTATACGACACCTCAGCCACCTGAGAGAACAACAGAGCGTAGGAAAAGATCAGATTTATCCACTGAAGCAAGCAAATGCATCAGAGACTCCATCAAGCAGTTAAATGGGTTGGTGGTCAATTATGACCCCTCCATACTTAGAATGGCCGAGTGCCTTTGTAATGAAACTCTATATATACCCAGAAACAAGACGAAATCAAGGTTGATGGTTGATGTTTTGATGTAAGGTTCAACTTCTGGAGACTATAACGACTTTGATACTTGCAGCGTCTCGTCTTCATTTTCAGCTAATACAAGCTTCTTTTTCTGTTATTTACTCACTTTCCATTCTTCTTCTATTCCAGGTTGTGCCTGATACATTGTTTTCATGAACTCTTGATGTTTAGCATTAGAGGAGCTGTCATCCTATATCTGTGTTAAAGTCTTGTATGTATCAGTGAATGAGTTATTCAGGTTTCTTTTCACCTAGTGCCAGAGAGCTATCATCTGGTCTGTACATTAGGGAATTAGATTTGCAGACCTCTTTACTGGTTGCAGCCGGCCATCACAAGGTCTTGTGCATCTGCTGGTGTGGTCAGTATTCTCCATATTCACCCAATCTTTGAACTATGAGTAATTGGTGGTCTAAAGCCTTGTAGTTTGGGAGTGTTCACACATGTCTAGAGTTAAGCATAGTAGAAGTGGTTATCTGGCTTGAGCAAGTATCATTCCTTCCATTCATCCATTTGCAACAATAAGTTGAATTTATATGTTCCTGAGGATCTCCGAGCTATAACCTAGGAGAGTTTCTTGGGGTGATAACATCCACATTTGTTTCACCACAATTCATGCTAAGTTTTATGCCTACTATTGTGCCCATGTTTTCTTCCACTTTTTCATCCATGTTTGAATCCTATTTTGTGTTCAAGTTTGCATCAACTATTGCATCTACTTTTTCATCCACTTTTGTGTCAATTTTTTTGTCTTGTTCTGCATTTACTTATGTTGTGTCCACTCTTCATCCAAATTTATGTCTATTTTTACCTCCATTTTTTTTGTTCACTTTTGCATCCCTTTTCCAACACACATCATATTTTTTGCATTGATGATATTTCTTATGACAT